>VMBQ01005182.1:0-69891 GCA_007657795.1 Dreissena rostriformis
ATTCATTTTTTATCCGATGAATAACGTATTTTATTTGGAATACGTAATTTATTGGTAGCGCTTTCCTTAGCGACCAAATTTTACGCAGCTCACTCATTCAAACCGCTGAAAAGTGGTGCAAAGGCGGAGCAAAGGAAATCTAATTTAAATCATTTAGTTGTAAACACGTGCTCTGGGATAGGTTTCAAATGGCGTTGCAGTTGAACACAAATAAGTTTCAACGCACTTGCGTGCAATAAGAAATGTTTGCGATGTGCAAAAACTTCCTTCTAGAACTTCAACATGTACCTCTATACAAGGACTTCTTTTTCCGCTTTCCAGTTTTTGTTAATTGTCATATTTTGTTTCCGTAATTGCTCATTATCTACTTCCGGAGACATATTTCTATGTCAATTGTTTGGTCGCTGTCGAAGCCTTAACATTCCTTTATCAGACATGCTGTTTTTAATCTTTCTTCTATTATATATTAAATCTTTGTCCACTTCCGGGGACACAGCATGTAATCTCACATTCTGTATAGGGGATAATAAAGGAAGGCATTTTTTGTGCAATACATTTTTGCAGCATTATGGCTGTTTTACATATTTTCCGTTGTTGATAAATAAGTGTATTCGTCTGTGTCCAAAAATGTGGCATCTGTGTCTGTGGCTTATCTAGTTATGTGTGATATGGAATGAAAGCATTACATAACTAAAAGTATTGTAAAATCACTAAAATGGATTCTTTTTCTTCATTAATTGGTTGTCTTCTTAATTTCCTTTTGCACATTTGTTTTTTTTTTCATTTTGGCGTTGGAATTTTGAAATTGAGTTTTGCAGACTTCCGTCTGATGGCAACCTTTCTTTTACATGGAATATTAAAATTAGATATAATTAAATCTAAAATAAACTTCAGGTGGACATTTTGTTATGATCTCTCTAAGAAACATCTTTAAATAATTTAACCTTCAGACTGAAGGAGGATGTTCTGTAGATATTCTTTCCGTGGTTCAATACAGAGGCATTAATGCACACTTCAGCCACTAGTTAATAACTAGGAGTGTTCTCCTCAACAGGGAAGATTTTAGGCTGGCTATTCTATCCATAATTAGAAATGCTCATCTGACATTAAGTGATTTCTAAAGGACACATTCACATTAGCAATACCACTATTGTAACTATGTACTTAATGAAGATTGTTTGGCATGAAAACCCATCAATGGTTAATGAGTGTTTTTTAGCAGATTCAATGTGTACAATTATTATACAATTGGAAACAATCCCAAACAAGATGCCATGCAAAATATTTGTAATTGACTGATATTCTAGTCATAAACTACAGTTTATTTGAATACATCAATGTGCTTTGTTGTCTCTTACCCAATCTATGACATTACAGTACTTGCATATTACTGCATACCAAATTGTTATCATTATTTTTCAATGTTTTCCATACATCAATATAAGCAATACGTTTCACTTTGCCTTGTAATATTCACTTGGCTTGCAGCTGAATTTTGATCCAAATTATAGAACTTGTATGCAATTTAATATGTTTACAATTCAAATACAATGTACAGTATCAGTGACAGCTTCTAGTATGTACTGTATATTTAAGTCAGTTAGTGCATGTTCATGTGCATATGTCCTTCATGTAAACAGACAGTCATATGAAACATAAGCTTTTTTAGCGAATTAAATTAGGGGGAGAACAGCAACAGTCTTCATTCCTCAGTATTGATGTATGCATTCAATTATTTACTCTTCTCATTTCACACTGTGGCTGGGTGTCTATATCAGTATAAAGTGTGTTTCCATGCACCGTATTAGGTTGGGCAACGGCTAAGGGTTGATAACAGATATGCCTTTAATGTGTGTAACAATTAAGTTAAAATATAATATCATTTGCATATATAATCCGCAAATACAGTATGTTCGTTTACATTGCGTAAATCAAACATAGCATTTCAAAACGAATACGTAGTTATTCATAAATATATCAAACCATGTTCAAGGCGATAATCAAAAACATATTTGTTTATCATAAATATATATAATTGTGTACTGCAAGTATTGTTCTATTGGGCTACTTAAGGTAAATGTTAATCAATTTAATGACATAAATCGTTATCACACAAACATACACGTGCATGCTGTCTTCGGAACTTAAACGTAAAATCAATTCGGTTTCGTTCATTATTTGCTGCAGAAAAAAACATGATTATTAACATCTTTTAAAGAATGGAAAACAACTGGACTTTGTGCTAAAAGGGAATTCAAGCTTCCATGGATCCATCTCAAAACACAAACCTTTTTCCTTACTTAATTCCCTTTCATAACTCATAAACACTAGCCGGTATTAATTGAGTTTCCATTAACTATGTCAAATCAGCCACCACCTTTGTTGATATTGTCGTCGATACTTTGGTTAATTTTGTTCATTAAAATTATTTCCATTCGAACGGGCGGTTCTCCTTCAATAAAGACAAACAGTACAATAATGGGTCAATGAAGAAGTGTAAAAGTCAAATTTCAACCAATTTACGTCGAACAATTTGAACATTTTTTTCAACTAGCAATTCAGACTATGATTGCGTTTCATTGATGTCTTCCAAAATGTCTGAATAGCGCGACTTTGTTCGTGATAATTATCTAGTAACGAAAATCATAAAACGTTAATGTGCCTGTTACCAATTAAGGTCAAGTTTATGTAAACTGAAATTATGGTGTCAAATTGGGCCATTCTTATGCCAGATTTAAGTTTAGCAGAAAAATATCTGACAGCGAAAACTATTGCAAACACTAACAAGTTACATATAAATAACACGATAAGTGGTTAACGTGATAATTATCGTGAAACTTGTGTGGTTATCATATGGAAGTTCTATGCCACTATATTCATATCTTCATGTTAATGATATTAGATCTAAACATGTTTATACTCAGCTGTTGATTTTAAGGCAATTCATACGTATTTAGTAATGTAATTGCAATACATACTAAGTTGGTGATCTCAATACCAGAACTTCTTAGCTGTTTATTTCAATACAAGAACTACTTAGCTGTTGATTTTAATGCAAACACTTACGATTTGTTAGATTGCGTTTGTCATAAATAACTATGACGATCCTTTAATTTGCTGACATTTGGGGGNGTTGTAAAGCTTTGATTATTCAGTGAACAGTCTTAGTTGTTAAGACTGATCAATCTTGAAGCCCCTCAAAAGTGTATCAATTGTTTAGATTTTGTTTCATTCATCAGACGCATGATGACTAAAAAACACAACAAGTGTGTTGCGTGTGTTTTCTTATATAGTTGAATAAATATTTCGTTCATTGCTATTCAAAGATCTATCAATGCTTACAGTTCTATATAATTGACAGATCTTTGCGTAAATATATTTGGACAAACAATGAGCAAACAATCACAATAGCGCATATTATCTTACCTGAATCAACTGATGTATAAAAAGTTAATTGTTCGTAGGTTTCCGTATTCTGTAGTTTGCGTCTATGCTGCTATTTCTTCAGCACTTGGAATGCAGTCAGTCAAATCCATTTTATAATACAATGCATTTTATTAAAAAACATAGATTATTTAAATAAAAACGTTTCGACTTCACAGCCTTCCTAAGGTAATATTTTTATTGCAAATCAGCTTTACACTAGTTTCTATATCGCGCTTTAAAATTGCAACATTTTAAGAAATCCCAACAGGTCCGTTTGACAGATGGTCGGTTAGGAGGACGATGTCGAATAGGGATCAAGCCGAGGTTTAATCTAAAAAGTAACAGTGCACATTAACACCTCATCATCATCATCAGCATCATCATCATCATCATCATCATCATCATCATCATCATCATCATCATCATCATCATCATCATCATCATCATCATCATCATCATTCGTCAGCGTCGTCGTCGTCGTTGTCGTCGTCGTCGTTGTCGTCATCGTCTTCGTCATCATACAATATCATTCTTAAAAAATGAAGTCAATACAAACAGTTTCATATAAAACGACACATACCTCGTTAAAATATTAGCTAAAAATGAATTCATCGCCAATCATTTGTTGCCATCAAACTTCAGCACGACCGTGCACGGTCTAAACAATTTATAAAATGACATTTTCCAGACACGTATGTTAATAAATGCATCGACCATTGTCTTATCGTAAGTGTCCATGTTTATCTGTTTATCAATACATAACAAGATATTAAACTTTTAAAAGGTATGTTATGCTCCAACAGTCTAGAACATTGTCAATCTTTAATGAATTCAACGACTTTATCAAATAATAAATCTACGATTCTTTATTCAAGTATGCATATTCTTTATTAAATGCAAAAACATTTTATGGAAAAACAAACAGTAGTGTTTTTTTTCCGCCGGGGAAGGACCTATATACCTGTTGTTTTAGTTTGTGTGTATTATCAGTCGCATTTTTTTTAATATGTTATCGTTAGTCTACCACACCCTCTATCAAATAAAGGATGCTCGTGATAGTAAAATGAAATCACTTACACATCCCCGACAACTATGTTTCGCCAATTTAATGCATGTTGAAATCGTATATAAGTTTTATAGTTTGTTTTTAAATTCATTTCTCGTCGATAACCACAAAGTTGAAAAACGTTTCGAAACCACTTGAATTTAAATTTTATCATTCATCCTTTAAGTGTGTGTGAAATACACGGGCTACAGCTTATCAGTAGAAGAGTTCATGAATGCACACACAATTGGATACGTTTTTTGTCGGTTGCTAGGAGCAACTGTCAAAACAAATCACTGTTTATCAAACACTTGATTGTCGTTAATAGTTACTATCAGAACACATATCAAGCAAGTGGATGTCGTTAACACTATCGAACTTATTATAACACTATTTATGAAACACTCGATTGTCGTTACTATTTACTAACAAAACATATATCTGAATGTCTTTATCAAACACGTTAATACAGTTCATTATAAATGCATTACGCCGCGTATTAACCAGTTACACATTTCGATGTTATACATGCAAATCGATTCATCTTCAGTCTGCACCAAACGATGTTAGCGGAATTGTTTTAGATTACCAAATACTGAGAGTACATGAATATGGATCAGTGTGTGTGTGTATACATATAAATATATATATAAATATATATATATAAGATAGACAATTACTTGTCGAGTCTTATTGAACTGCATGTATACCATATAATGTATTTATTTAACTTGGTCTTGATGACAAATCGTGTGTGAGATTGTTTGCGAAGCTTTAAACCTTATTAGGTTACCAACACTTATGTTGATATAAGTTGATAACGGCGTTGCAAGATCTTTATGAGGCGTTGTGGTCGTTGTGTTTCATTTTTCATATAGTATTTGTATGTAGTATCTGAATATAAATTTTGAACCAAATCTATTAGATGGAAAAAATCAGCAAAACTGCAGCAACACCCCTTAACTCTATAAAACAATTTCAATCGTCAGCCAATTATGGGAGTCGCGGTAGCGTTGCACTGGATGACAACATCAAATCTTCTTAGCAAATGAACATTTTGAATCAACGATACTGGAATCACATGCAATGTTCGTAATTTGAAACAAATGCGCGAGTAAAATATGTATGCAATAATGTTTTGACCTATTTTTGTAAAACACAGAATTATTACATGTCTAAAGAGATGTTGAAACGTACATATTTGATCTCAAGAAGTTGTTTATATTATTTCTTAAAATGTTGGAAATTATGGACCACAATCTATATGCTACTTGTTTTGTTTAATTAAAAAACTTCATATGTTTACATATAATCAGTAACAAGCACAATGTTATTTTAAAAATATGCTGTCTGTATTCTTGTTTATATGTATACTTATGTTGAATAGTATATAATTAAAAGTAAAAACAGTATGTTGTCATTATTTACCAGCAATCTAGGTGAACTTTTTTTTTTGAATTTAAATATGACCTCTTTTTAAACTTTCCGTGAAGATACAATGTTGTGAAACGGACTTTACTTATATGTAGGTTAATTAAGACAATCGGACAGGCATGTTTGAGACCGACCGATAATTTTTTTTCTTCAAAATGTGCATGTTCACCCCCGTACATACAATAGGCTGTCACAGGCAATGTATTTTGTGCTACGGGCGCATTGTTGTCAAAAGGCTACAGTAAACATTAGTCATTGCATTTGTTACGCCCATAAGCTTTTATATGTTATGTTAAACAAACTATAATAATTACTTATACATAACGCAATCCTAAAACCTGGACAATTTGGAGTGAAACACTTTCAGATATCTGTTCTGTTTGAAATTGCGCACACAAAGTAAGGGTTGCGCTAAGAAACTTGCACATGTAATTTAAAACAAAGGGCAATATCTCCTATAAACACTCAATCGTGAAATCCTGACTATATGCGCTGTAATTTTGGTAATAATTACTTTGTCAGTTTGACGGGAATTGCGCAAAATAAGCTATAGCCCTTGGAAAAAAATATTCTGTCATTTAAACAAACATTTCATGCAAAATGAAGGACGAATTGCGCACCTATACCTGTATCAGAATTATAAAACAAAGCGCCATAACGTTTTAAAAATAACTCAGTCGCGAAACCTTACGCGTTATGGAACGTTGATATTATTATTATGTATGATTTTAACGAATGTCGCATGCAAAATGTAGGTTAAGGCCCCGTCACATCGAGGTAACGGACGAGTAACGGACATAAAATCATTTTATCCGTTCGTGTCCGTTCTTATCCGTTTAATATCCGTTTCATATCCGGTGAATCCGCTCCTTGTGCGGCGATGTCCGATGACATCCGTTCCGACCATTGGGAAGTTTTGAGCATGTTCAAAATTGTCCACCGGATAAAACGGACAGAGACATCCGTTTCATGTGCGGTCTTAATACGATAGTGAACGTATTGTTCGGAACTCGTGCGTTACACCTCCTGTGCGTATCCGGTTGATGTCCGTTAATGTCCGGTTGTTCTCAACGGACGGAACGGATGTCAATGTATGTTATATGTAATTTATACAAGGGGCATTAACTCTTTGAAATAACGAAATTGCAAAACATTGACAATATGCTATTTAGCACGTCGATATAATTTTTCTGTTAACGTTAAATAAAATATCGCTTTCATAATGTATAAAACGTTGTACACAAAAGCTAGTATACGCTATTTTAAACAGAGTATAACATTTAAAACCTTAAACATATCTCAAAATCAACCCCTTGATAATATGCGCTAAAGCACTTAAACATTAGTGTTCTGTAAAAGTTGGACGAGAATCGCATACATAATCTAGGAGGAGTTGCGGATTAGGCTTGTTATATGTAATTTGAAGCAAAGGGCAATAACTCCCCCACAAAGCGCTATCGCAAAACCTTGACAACTTTCGCTGTAGCACTTGAAGATAAATATCTTGTAAATGTATGACGAAATTCGCTATCAAAAAGGCGGCGGAGTTGTGAACAAAAGAGAGTGGCGGACATAAGCAAGTTAAGACGCACGCTGGGATAGAATGACGCCTACATTTTCTATATAACTACGCATTTTGTTGAGATAATTAGCAGAACAATTGCAAAATACATATATCTACCAATCAATTACTATTTTCTTAATATATAAGGATACACAATTACACATATCGATTATAACAAAGCATCGACATTAAATTTAAAACGCGGCACTAGTAGGTCGTCGTGTCAAAGATTCATCATAGCGATGTTTCGCATTGTCATACCGTCCTTCCATTTCAAAGCCCTGACAAAGCAAGTTGATTGCAGTCTCCAAATGTACAAGTGTATCTGTTTTATTGTACCACATGCATAAGGCTCCCATCGAGTGTCGCTGTTTATCACTTTCACCGTGTCCTCATTCCGTGAGGTACTGTAGATATTAAAGGCATTGACGTGCATCTACCGCAACAACACAGTTAAACTACCGTTTATCGGTGAATTGTCTATGTGCAACTTCTTTTTCCATCATACAGCGATGAATTTTAAACCATATTTTGTATGGAGCACAGTACGCTTCTTGTGGAACAAACTTGACACATAACGCGAATGGTGGTTCACTGACTTCCTTGTCACAGTTATATGACATCATGTTAGCAAACAACCGAAAAACACTATTTCCTTCTATAAGTCTACATCCGCGCTCAGTCTTTATCTTCGTCATTATTCCCAAGGTCCTCAAGCACAATAACAGCTGCAATTTTATAATTGTACAATTAAAATATTAAACTTAAAGACTGATAGCTCAGTGTGTATCTTAAATACATTCTTCTTTTTCCTCGTGCACCTTAAATGTGTTAGTGTTTGTTTTTAATATTCTTAACTACGTATAAGACTCTGCACACGTTGCACGTGCCAGTTAGCAGCATTGTTTGTACTGCGATAACGCAACGACCCACCATAGTAATGTAAGGCCCCTTCATAGTCTCCTTCCATTTCATAGCAGTGACCAAGCAAGTTCAGTGAAGTCTCATCGTGATATAGGTTTATCTGATTTCTGGGATTGCATATATAAGACTCGAGTATTCCAAGTGCATGTAGTTGTTTCTTACGTTCACCGAGTGCTCCATACGTGAGATACTGTAGATAGTGAAAGAACGGACGTGCATCAACCTCGGCGCAGTCCATCCATTGTTTTTCATTGAAATGTCTCTCTAAAACTTCCTCTTCATTCATACCGCGATTCATTTCAAACCACAATATGTTAGGAGCGCAGTACGCTTCTTCTCTAAGAAACTTGACACAGAATGCGAATGGCGGTTCACTGAATCCGTTTTCACATTGACCTGATATCATGTTAGCAAACTCCTGAAGATCGCTTTGTCCCCTGTTATCTCTACATCCACACACAGACTTAACCTTGATGTGATACCTCTTTTCCACGTCTACCAATACTTTAACTGCAGCTTGAAGATGCCCACAACAGTATAGCACAGAAGCTAACTTTAAACGACTAGAAGCTATATCCGTTTTTAAAGAATATTTGAAACGCTTAATAATTTCGCCGAAAACGTGGTTTCGTAGCCGCAAACACTTAGATGATTGCATTGAATTGTGTAATGCGTAAAAGTGATAAATAAATTGTAAAGCAACGGTTTTCAATTTGGGATTTGTGGAATATTCAAAACAAGTGCGTAATTTATAGTTTATATCTTGCTCGAAGATTGTATTCGGATTTTGTACCTTATATGTTATACCTCTTAAGTGGATAAGAAACCTTATCAAGCGCTCATACTTCAGCATTAAACTGATACTGTTATGTAAGCACACACGCCCTTGTACTCCACCAGCTTGTCCGAAGTGCCGTATATCACACCCTTGTAAACGACATCCTAAATTATCAATATCTATAGAAAATACATCTTTCAAATCGTTCTTTATCAAGTAGTCAACGTACTGTAAAAGGCGTCTTTGCTGCACCGTAGACAGTTTCCCATCGAATAAGTTCACTCCTTTTATGATATAATGAGGGAGACTCCCCAGTCGCAGCCATTTTCTGAATTCATGTAAACACAGTAAAATTAGAAACATGAGGTTATGTTCTTTCCACAGGGAAGGGTGGGTTCTCTCTATGATGTAGAACATAACCGTTTTACAATGAAAACTTGTGGTAAAATCACCCACCATTTTCTTAAATAAGGATTGTTTAAATAATTTTAAAACAATATAACATTTTAGTTGTGTCATATTAAAACTAAACATCAGCATTCGCTCAATTAGGTTCGGAGACAGTCGCCATTCCTCGCGCTTGTAATCACTGTCATGATGACCGGCTGGAACCAGGAAAGACGGAGCTACCCGTGCAGCATCAAGTAGCTGGTCAGGCGGCCAGTGTCTACCTCTGCATCTGTCTATCCAGTGTTGAATTTCAGGGAGAGGTTGGCAAACGCAAAATGCGTGTACAACATCCCAGTTGGGAATAGCACTCACGGACGGTCCATTTTTTGTTATCTCTCCTATATCTTTAAGTAGCTGCTCTGTTTCCTTTTTCCATTGTTCTGAACTGAACAGTACTTGCCCAGAATCTTTCCTCGCAAACCTGTCATCGCTTAGACTGGTCTCCGGCTCCGGTGTGTCTCGCATGATGACCTGTAGCAAGTACTGTTGCGGTGGAGTGATTTCGTCATGAAGCATCAGCATGTTACTCATTTCAGCCTTCCAGTCTCTCCAGTCTTTCATGATGTTCGCATTGTTGTAACTATTTAGCAAATCAATATCAGAATTGAGACCAGGAACAGTGGTTCCTTCGGATTGACTTCCGAAATGAAAACACTGCAGGTTGAAACCCCGTATCTGGGAATATATCATCTGCATGCGCTCTCTCCTTAAGTATGTTTTTCTCCTCTCCATCACAGTGCATTTTCCAGCTCCAATATCATCCAGTACTTCCGATATCCGGATAGACAATTCTGGGAAGTATTCTGGAATCTGGATGTAAAACTATTCAATCAGTATTGTGTCGGTTATTTGTAAATGCATCATCATTGTGAGACAAATACTTTTACCATATTAAGATGTGGTTATTGAAAACACGGATACACGCATTAATATATTGTCAGTGATATTTTGTTTTTATTCATTTAAGAAAAACATATCATAGTCATTTAACCTTCTATATTTTATAATGTTGTTGTGGTTTACATGCATTTAACGAAATGTATACGTAGATTTAAAAAAGACTTGTTAACATTCGTATGTTCTCGTATAAAATAATGTCTTTTTTTAATTAACTTACAGATTGAAACATTCGGAATGGTTTAAAATTATTATAATTAAAAAGAAAAGATAAAATAAAAATATGCCAGTTATACCCGAGACTTTCAGAAGCAAACGCTTAAGCTCTAACCCTAAACCACGCAGGCTTTTTAATTTTAATGGAAATTAAATCCTTTAAGAAACGTATTTGCTTAATAATCGATGAAAAACGTTTTGTCCGATTCCGGCGATGATTTTCAATAAACGTATAGTTTTATAATCGTTCTTCGTCGGGATATCATGTTGCTTGTTTAAATATAATGCTTAAATGTTTTGTTCCATATATGATATTTGTTTGTGTGTAGAAAATTCTCATTTTTCGAAACTGTGAACAAGTCTCTTAATTGTTTAAGGACATACTTCAACATACTTTGCGTTTATAACACCACACATCTGATTGTTTCTATAAAGTGTCTCATTTGAAGATGGTACACTCATCAAAACGTATCTTATTTCATCACACATGTTTTGTCTGTATGCCAGTCCGTCAATCAGATGTAAATACAGATACAATTTTCCACTATTAAAACCTACATGAATATAAAAACAATTAATTGATTGTAAATAAATATCGTATTGACTTCACAATCATGAAGTGTACTGAAATTTTGAAAACAAATACTTGTCAAGCATGAATACATCTTTGTCAAAATAGCAAAGGAGCCTCAAGTTTGTTAAAGTATAGGTGCATCACTTCGTTATAAATATCAAAAACAAATATTCTTCACGCAACGATACGTGCATTTAAAACTCGATTTAATTGAGGTGTATTATTTATTTTATCAAAACAAAATTATACTTTAGTGTTTTACCTGCAAATTTGTGACCAGGTTTTGATCCCGTCTGTTGTTTGAATGCATTGATGGAGCCACATTAATACGAGCTCTTCTAACAGCATGATTGAGTTTCGAACTGGGGACACGTACCTTGAGGAAACATATCAGACATTATAATATAAAAGTAATGAAGTTTTCTGAAGAATGCACACAATTCAAAACAAGTAATATCATTTGCATATATAATCCGCCAATACAGAATGTTCGTTTCAATGGTGTTTCTAACAAAAAGCATTTTACAACGAATACGTAGTTATTGATAAATACATCAAACCATGTTCAAGGCGTTAATCAAAAACACATTTGTTTTATCATGAATATATACAATTTTGTACTGCAAGTATTATTCTATTGTGCTACTAAAGCTAAATGTTAATCAATTTAGTGAAATAAATCGTTATCACACAAACATACACGTACATGCTGTAGTCGTAATTTAATAGTAAAAACAATTCGGTTTCGTCCATAATTTGCTGAATAAAAAATGCATGGTTATTTACATTTTTTATCTAAGGAAAAACAATCTGCTGTCGTGCTAGAAAATGAATTCATGCTTGCATGGATCCATCTCAAAACACAAACCTTGATCCTTGTTCCTGTTTCACGAGGCAATGCCGACATCCCCGGCAGATAATCGACCGACCTGTTGTTTGTATCATGTTCGTCTTCCATTTTATCCAACCTGAAAACATCAGAAATGACCTTTTCATATTGTTTGTTTCATCCTTTTTAAAATGAAGCACCGATGGAATTGACATGGGAAGAAATATTGAACAGACACTGTTTTGTTTCTAACTTACTCCGATGTAAAATATTGCACAATTGTGCTATACGGAACATGACTGGAGAACCACAACGTGTATACGTGTATACATATGCATATAGTTTAAGCAAACTGAAAAAGAAAAAAAAACTACAATATAATACTTTAAGTTGGGTTTTTGTTGTTCGAATAACGATATTTTAAAACTACGAAATTCACTTTTATCACTAATAAATACGAGTCGGTATATATTATTTTTCCATTGACTAGGTATATTGAGCAATCACTCTTGTTCATACTGTAATTGATACTTTTCTTGATTTTATTTTCATCAAAATTGTTTCCATAAGTAAGGGCGATTCTCCTTCATTAAAGTTCAAGATAAAGTGCCATGATAGATCTTGTCTGTTCCACAAACAGTACAACTATGTTGATCAATTGATCTTATCATAACTTAATATCTTTCAAAACTATTCTGAACAATTAAATGTATGGTTTTACAAGGAGAATCGGTGTTTAATGTTTTATTTAGAGAGCGTATACGAAGTTAAATTGAAGAGGGCAAAGGTATTTGGTGAAATGACGTCTCGGTCCCCAAAATTTCGTTTTATACTAGATATTTATGCTTGTCACTAGTATTGTAAAAGTCTATTCATGATACGCAAATTGAGACGCGTAACACGACTAATATTGAATACCATTTCCATGAGTTATGATACTGGAACTTGCACAAAACTAAATAACATCTTCGGGAGAACTTGTTCTTATAAATCATTCAAAATACAGTGTAATCAAAATGTTATAATTGCTTAATTTACTGAAAGTCTCGGGTTGTTTATTTTTTGTACGCTCATTGATTAATGTGTGAGCACAATCTTACAATGCGCTATTTTTTTTTAGAATGGTTAATTATTACTCGGGAAACCACATCGGCCAGAACGTATAATACACGTTTTACAAAATCAAACAATACACCCGTTAATATAAAATCCGTTAAATCATATATCTCTAGTTTGCTTATTTCCTTTAAAGAAAGTAATACATTTACCGCGTTTGAGTGTGCAGTTATAAAAATAGAATTTTATATTATTGAACGAGTAAGCTACATCAGCGTTCGAATGCCTATTCTTTCCGTGTATAAAGACCAATTTAAGTATTAAATGGTACTGTCTTTTTATGAACGAACAAAACATTCTCTTGATTGCATGGAATGATAAAAAATGTCCATAAACATGCGTATGTATTGAAATTTAATATAGGCTGCATGTATGTCTTTAACTGTACGCAGGTCGAAAGTTTGCTAAGATGGCTTAGCCGAACCCTCCGCCCTCCACCAGAGCGGAAACTAAACCTGCACGGACGGACTCATAAGAAATCCACCCAGTCAGTAACGGACGGTGCGACTACACTATGCCTTTCTTCGGGGGCTTAACAATAGGAAAATTAATTTTAAATTTAATTGTGAAATTTACTCGGTATATAGACCGTGAACCCGTGTTTAAACGTACTAAGCGCTAGAGGATAAATCAGTTTAGTTAGTAGACTTTACAATAAGGAGTAACGTTCAAGGACGCAAAATATGTAAACAGTCCGTTGATTAGAAACGAAACTGTACTTAGGCCGCAATGAGCTATGGTGGACATATAATTGAAAATACCTTGTACGGTTAAGACGAAGAGAACAAGGTGATAAACGAAGTAGACCGGACATGTTGGCAACCGGGGGCCAGATACTTGACCGAAATGCCGTCAATTCGCTATTTTTAAAAAAATTTACCCCCTTTCCCTCCCCCTTGTCACAAACAGTCACAAATATCGGCTCCGTCCCCTCAAGTACGTCACACATTCGATCAATATTTGTTTATTTGCACATAAATACAATTTGTATTATAACAATAACTATTATATGTAGAATTAAATTCAGAATTTCTCGCTTAGTGACATACGAATTCAGCGTACAGCAGAGAAATAATAATACTTCCGGAAAGACGTAAGCAAGGGTATACATAAAACAAGGCTTTGCAAAAGCATACTAGCGCTCCGAGCGAGACGAATCGTGAACACGTTCAGAACATACACAGTTCATGCTATTTTGACACAAACGAGTTCAAAAGTTTAAAAAAGAAAGAAAACTTTTGTAAAGCTTTTCAATTCCACTTAAGGGGTGTTGCGGCAGTTTTGCTGATTTTTTTCCATCTAATAACTTTTGCTCAAAATTTATATTCAAGTTCTACATACAAATACTATATGAAAAATGAAATAAAAACATAGGGTCACCGGCCTTGTTTTGATTTTATTCACCATTTTATAACATGTACTTTTTCANAAAAAAAAAAAAAAAAAAAAAAAAACGTATGACGTCATGAATGGCCTGACCCCTCCCCCTGTCAAAAACTGTCACACTTTCTTACTACTCCCCCATTGAGCGTGACATACTTTATGGACGGCCCCTTGCGATATTTATCTGAATATTAAGATACCGTTTACGAACATATTTTAGGTATATTTCGTATTATTAAACTAAATGACCTGTACGTGCCTATAAATAACACAAGTTAGGTTTGAACCTTACATGTAGCAAGATAATAATCTTGTTACTAGATAATTATCTGCTTTCATCATTATCATCATCATAATCATCATCGTCGTGGTCGTGATCGTCGTGGTCTTCGTCGTCGTCCTCCTCCTCATCATCATTATCATTATCATCATCGTCATCATTATCATCATCATCATCATTATCATCACCAGCATCATCATCATATAGCATTAATCTAAAACAAACATTAGTCAATGAAAACTGTTTCCAATTTAAACGACACATACCTCGGAAAAATATAAGATACACGTGTTATAATCGCCACTCATTTGTCGCCTTTAAACTAAAAATAATTGTAATTTTGATACGACCGAACACTGTCTAAACACTATATGAAATGACATTCTCCAGACACGTGTGTCATCAAATAATGTAGGTAAATACCGCAAACATTTCTTATCTCGAGTGATATTAAGTCATTCGTTAAACACCGCATAGTCTTATCTAAAGTGTCAATTTTACCTTTGCTTGACAATAAAACGCAAGATATTATTTTGTTAAAGGAATGTAATTTACCAACAGTCTGAACAAATTGCCAATCTTGAATGTTTTAAATGAATTATTTAAATAATTTGTCAACGCGTTTGTATTCAATTATGCACATAAATTGTATGCATAGCCCTAGTAGTGCACTTTTCCATCGGGGAAAGACATATATGACTGTTCTTTAAGTATGTGTCACTTTTCAGTCGCAAGTTATTTATATGTTAACGTTAGTGTACCGTACCTTCTATCAATTAACGGATGCCTTTGATAGTAAAACGAAGTCTCATAAACACCACCGACAACTAGGTTTCACCAATTAAATGCATGTTCAAATCGTATATAAGCTGTATATTTTGTTTTTAAATTCATTTCTCGTTGATCACCAAGAATATTAAAGACGTGTTGAAACCACTTGTAAGAGAATTCAAATTGTATCAGTCATCCTTTAAGTGTGTCAGAATTACGACCTGCTATATCTTATCATGGGTATAAGACTGCAAACGCAATGAGAGACGTTTTTCGTCGGTTGTTAGGAGCAACAGTCAAAACAAATCACTGTTTACCAAACACCTGAGTGTCGTGTATTGTTACTATCAGATCATAAATCAAGCACTCGGGTGTCGAAATTACTATCAAGTTAAACATACATGTATATAAAACACCTGATTGCCATCACTTGTAAATATTAAAAAATATCTCTGCATGTCTTTATAAAACACGTTAATACAGTTCATTATTAACGCATTACACTGCATACTAACCATCTTATAATTTATTCTCCGTCAGCCTTATATTTGATTTGGTTTAGTCAATACGTCTTTATCAAAACGTTTTATTTTGATATCAAATAATAATAGTTACAGTTTTTGATAATACATGCAGATCAATACGCGTACAGTCTGAATCCAACGGTGTTAGCGGAAAAAGCAATATGGGTCAGTGTATGTATATCTAGTATGAGGGACAATTACGTGGTGAGTCTTGTTGAAAAGCATGGATGCAATTGCCTGTATTCATCTGACTTGGCCCTCGTGACCGTGGGTGGAATTGTTTGCAAAGCTTTATATTGAATAATCGTATCAAAATCTGTGTTTATATAGGTTTATTAAGGCATATCGAGATCGATGTAAAGCATGGAGATCAATGGTGCGATGTAACTGGCCATCAACTGTCGTCTTAGGCTATCAGGCGTTAAGATATGTGACGCTATTAAAAATGCTATTTGCGAGTAGCGTAAAGACCATTTATGTTATTTGAAAGACCAATGACTGTGGCCGTTAGCGTCGAGGCCTGGATATTAATGTTGTATTGTCATAGGTAACCTTGCAAAAGGGACTTTGGTAATATTTAACAACCAAGTATTGTGGCCATATCAATCGTGCTAATGAAATACCCGACTAATGTGGAAATACACGACCTGGGTTAAAGAGAACATTGCTGATGTTTTAAAAAGCAAAGTAGTTTTTCCATAGGTAAACGGGCCTGCAGAACAAATTTTGCAATTTAAATATCCAACTTATGTCGCCATATGCGACCAGGCTTCGACGTAAAAAGTTATATTTACAAATCCAACTGATGTGGCAATTTGCGACCAGCTATGGTGGTTAAAAGTGATTTAGAAATTGACATCTCGCTACCTGTCAGCACCGCATCAAATTCTTATCAAAATATCGACTGACCAATCAGTGATCGATTACTCGGATGAGCCGGTTGCGACCAACCCGGCCGCCATTTTCCAAGACAAACCGAATATCGAGGTTGACATTTTATTTAGAGTTTCGTTTATTTTCTTCGAAAACAAAAAAGTTAATGAAATATGGTTGAACGATGTCAATAAGGATCATGTAACTCAAATAGTCGTTGTCCAGACTGATAAGATGGAGGCGTTGAATTCATACCTTTTCCAAAGCCGAAACGCGATTTTGACAAGCGCTAATGGAAGCTTCAAGGTTTAGAATGACCGAAATATGGAACGTTATTCATTTCATTTCATATTCAAATTACCCAGCTTAGTTTTCGTGTAGCACTTTTCATTTTAAAGAGGAATTTACATCATATAAATAAAGTTCATATGTAAAAACATTATTTCGGTACCCGCTTTTCGTAACCTATCGAAGTATCCGTTATAGTTTGTGTCAAAATTAAGTGAAAACAAAGTTATTTGATATTCTTCTAAATAGCATCCATAAATGCCATCGCACAAGTGTTATTTTTTACTAATAGCCAAATACTGCTGCCGTTGCCGACCAGGCGTATATCAATGGTGTTATTTAAATTGCCAATTACTGTAACTTGTGTCGACCTGACAGAGAGAAAGTCGGTGCTATTGAATAAAGCCATTTACTGAGACCAATAGCTACCACCCATCGGACCAAAACGTGACCAAGCTTGATGATTAACGGTGTTATTTAAATAAACAACTACTCTGGTTATAGGTCACCAAAACTGGCGATCGATGGTTATTTTATCAATAGCCAACACCTGAAGTCATATGCGACCAGAAGTGAAGATATATTCGGTGGCCTTAGACGATTGTTTTGTGGACATCAATGTTGTTATCTAAATAATCAAACTTTAATGTTCATATGCGACAAGGCGTGGAGATATATTGTGCTATTCAAATACCCAACTACTGTGGCCATATGCAAGTAGATAGTGAAATCGGTGATGCCGTTTTAATTCATATTGTAGCCATTAGCGACCAGGCTTGAAAAAACAACGTTTTTTTTTTAAAGCCACATAGTCCGTAAGATGACTTTAGTTTATATGCAATATTGCTAATTATACGTTTTTGGAATGACATACAAGTTATAAAATATCATTCCCTACCAGAGGAAAATTTAGCAGTGCATTTGTCGAAGTTTTTTTTTCATCCACGGAAGATCACGGGAGCGTAGACAAACATTTTGTTTATACTTTTTTTTGCTCGCAGTGTGTAGTATTATTTTGGAACAAGTTCGCATTTAGGAAGACCCAAATCATTATCTGTCATTAATTGTTATGGTTTTAAATAATGTCCAATGTAGTAGAGCCAGATACGTCGATAAAGCGTTTCAAATTTTGGTTTTGATAATTTAAATGTAACAAAAAAAGGCAGTGGTACCGAACACATTGATCTAAAAAGGGTTCTTCTTTTCTAAAAGTAATACATTATTCTGATTACTTATAATATAAAGTTGAATGGAAGATGTTTGTTTAGTATAAAGGGTTGGTTCATAGATTAGATTCGTTAAGTCACATTGAAGATATACGTCATTAATTTGTCGTGCCGATGATTCGCCGAAAGCATTTAATATACTAAAATCTCCTGTAATAATTCTATCATTTATGCGTGTTTCTCGGGCTAGCCCTATACAATCTCCAGTGGAATCCATTTATATTTTGTCCGCATTAGGCAGTCTATTAAAACGCAAAAATCTAATGAAAACATGCTTTTTTAAATTAAATTGCAATATCCAAGCAAAATATTTCATGTATAGTCGTAGAGTTTTTCAAGAAAAAACATCACCAACAACATCGTAAAGTTTAGCGACACCATCATCATACAATTCATAAATATCATCACAAACGTCATTATCGTCGAGGTATGTTCGTCATTGTCATAACCAATTTAAAAACACCTACCTTCAAAACTTGGCAGCGTCTTGAAACTATGGATCGCACCATTTACCGCCTTTTTAACATAAAACTCATATTCAAGTTGAAGCGCACATATGTACGACTAAAACGTATTTTAATGCTTCGGATTGCGATACTCTCGTATTATTGTAAATTACGTTACTAGGAAGTCCACTCACACGAAAATAATGGTTGGAATCGTTCAACATATATTGCTGAGAGAGCTTCTTTTTTACCAAACCAGTAAAACAAGTCACCAAGATGTGTCTACGTATTATTTATTTATTCTGTTATATTTCTTCCAGTGGGCATTGGTGTTTTAGAGTCACTATACGTATATTAACACACTACTTGATGTTATGAGTCAAACGCTTTTAAAGACTGATGCGAGCATAAAATGAACGATATGATCGCGCAAAATTGTATCTCCATGTCTCAGAATTTGTACGTGTTTTCGAAAGCGAACACAAGCTCATAAATTAAATCAAGCACGTGTTTTATATCGGTTTAATATTTACATTTAAAATGTCAACCGCGTTGTCTGTTCCAATAGACAGAGATATAATCATAAACCGCTGGTCTGTTGATTTATAGGGCATTGAAAGCTCAAATTTATGATGTATTTGGGCATAGCGAGTTTAGTACACCGTTTATAGATTTCTAGATTTAGATGTTTATATTAATTTACTTAGAAAAACTGGTATTGTTGTGAAAATGATTGCTTTTTCGCGATGATATGACATATTAAATTAATTATTAGTTATATTACTTATATATAATTAACTCACCGGAGCACGTGCTCATGATGAACGTTTGTGATCAAGTAGAGTCTTAATAAAAGTATTGAATAAATTCAAGCACGAAGTAATTGTGTGCAAGTTATGATTATAACATAGTAATTTATTGGTCCGTAAGTCAATTAGTCAGTCAGTGAAATAATATTAAAGATACTCATGTATCATAACGCGCCGTCTGTTATAACCATGGATTTGTAAATTCGTACTTTTTTTTTTTATAAATCCACGATAGAACGAAATATTCCAACTAGTAGGAATGTTCCCTAGATGAGAAACAGCTGAATATTCAAACAGTTAATTGGTAAGCTAGTGCAATGATTGAATTGTACATTGCTTCTTAGTAGCTTCGGTTGCTTTTTAATTTTACGACGGTCCTAAGAAAACTGTTCGCACTCGAGCGGAGTTGTTTCTACTTGTAATGGACTTATTTTGCTTGAATTGAAGCACCCAAAAAAAGATCAGATACATAAATGTGTGTCCATACTAAACTGACATTTTTAATACCAAAGACTGGGAAAGAAAACAAAGGCATTAAGGAAATGTTGATAAGGAAATTTTCTTTCTGCGTGTTCACGACATCTGTATATTGCGCTCACATTGTGTGTGTTGAATACAAATACATTGCGTCAGGTTACTACTTTGAACAGTTAATCATTATTAACAATCTCTCTCAAAGAAAAACTCTACATAATAGAAACGTACCACATCTATTTTTATTTAAGTGTTTACAGGAAAGAAATATGTTTAACTCTACATCCCCATTAATAATCATCATCAAATTGCACCATTTATAAATAAAGCACCTTACCTAGTAGGGTACCCCATCTTCGCCTATAATTCGGAAAATATTAAGAAAGGACAATACCTGTTCAACAAATATTATATTAAATCAGGATTTGTTGTCAAAGCGGTTAGGTATAACTATTAACATATTCATTTACCAATTATTTATTTGTGTAGTATTGTGTGCAGGGAAATTAAACATAAATGTATATGTGAAAGGACGTTTCATAGCCTTTACAAATTGCCGTAGTTCTGTATGATACATGTGCATATTATATGAACATTAAACTATGAACATATACATATATACAACAAAAATGTGTCCGATAAGAACACAGACAGCGCGAATGGTGTTAACCACCATCAAATGTAACACAACCTTAAGCCTGGCAAAGTTCGCTCCATTGTACCAGAAAATGCATTATTTAAAGTATGCCATTGATATTACATGCTTTATTTATGTTCCCGAGCGACCTGGTCCTATCAGCAAGTGTCACAAACACACAATAAATAGGTATATAATATGACGCCGTTATAAACATTACTCTGTCGGCAAACACGAACAATTTGGCTAAAAAACGTATTTCAGTGTTTTAACAAAAGGAGGCTGAATAATCCAAAAAACTCAGAACGTCTTAAACTATGAAAAGTACATGACAGCTAGTAATTATGTTACGCTATTGCAACTGATATACATACACAAATATTTATGGAGAGGTGAACTGAGGGCGCTAGGGGAACATGAACATGCAAAGACTATTGTTTTATTAAATAAAGGATTAAAGCGTGATTTGAAGCGAATAAACATTTTATATGCTAGACTTATTTGGTGGTCCAAGCTAGGACAGTTATTTGCACAAACTTGTCAAACATAATTACATCACGCATGACTGGACAGCAGGAATTGAGCTCAGTAAAGCGTGCATTACACAAAGGGGATTACACCCGAACGGCGGCAATCGAGAACTGTACAGTTTATAATACCATCTACGCTGAGATAAAGTCAGTCTTCTCAAAGACGCATCGTTTTATAGTCAGAGTGTGCATCCGTATTAAACTGTTCCTTCTGCTTGCTGCGCATTGCATTAAGATGAATACAGGACCTATAAGCGGTCGTTCACGCGTTGTTGCCTAAAGTAGACGAACTAAGACAGCTTCCTCCCATACTCACGCATATAAGATCGAACCTTTCCAAATCAACGCAGCAAAAACGGCGGTCATATATACCCCACCGGAAGTAATAGTTATGGCTCCCTGCCAAAGTGGCTCAATCTTCTTGACACACACAAACTATTGATTTGATTTACAACACACATTCGCTATAAGGATATTAATGTAGCCATGTCTTATAAATTGATTTTTAATACAGTCCGTCATGACTTATTTTTTGTTGAACAGTGGATGTGACCAGATTTTGTTTGAACGAGGCTGTGCCTATTGCAGCAGCTGTCCTGGATCTTGAAATTTCGGACGCGGCCCTTTTTTAAAGTGTCCGAAGCAAGGTACTTTGTGAGGTCACCACTATCAACATTCCCATGCAGTCCTACGTTGGGACAAACGATAATTATAAGGTTTTTTAATCACCAGCTGACGTCAAGTTAATAACGACAAGCAGAAACATAATGAGAACTTTAAATTATTTACGTATGAAGGCTGTGACCATGCTTTTACCAACCCTAAAGGTCCGCTTGGCAATTATAACGAGGTCGCCTGCAAGTTGGCACTTGGGCGGGTGGAGGACTTAATGAACAAGCACCTTGCTTAACTTTTGAAGTGTTGGACGGCAAATTTTGGAAATATAAACATAATGAATTACATATGTGGATTATGTTAATTGCAACATGTCCTTCATCTATTCAATACGGCAGATGCGAATCTCATACATGAATGAGTTTAAGGAATACAGAAAGCTTAATTAACAACAAATTACTTGGTGCGCTTTTGATATGGATCACCCTTGTTTTGTTGGTAACCTTAACAACTACCAAATGTTGCCAAATTTAATACTGTGCATCGAGATATTTCTAAAATTCAACACTGGATAGAAATATCAAATAGAGCCAAGTGGTATAATTATACAATTCAAGCATTCAATGCATGCACCAATAATGTAGAATGAAGAAATAAACAATGGAATAAACTGACGTGTTTACGGTGACAGCATCATTCAGACGTAAAGCTCTTAAATCTACAAATGTACAAAGTTGTTTTGCTTGTATACTTTTTTTCTCTTCAGATCCAATAAAGCATTTTAACCACATTTTTTAGTCGAAGTCTAAACCTTTCAAACGAATGCATGTTGTTGCACTTTATTTAATTTGCTAAGGGTCTGTAGTGTTTTGAAACAGGTAAGACAAACGAACGTGAACATACGTTACCTGACTAAAATTCACAATACATGCAATAAGCTGTCAAAGACGATATATTCCCGCCACCAGAGCATTGTTACATAAAGGGTACAGTAAGATTGCATAAGTAGCGCACAGTAGCGTTTACATGTATTTTTAAACATAGGGCAATTACTCCATATAAATTACGCAATCGTGAAAGCTTGACAATAAGGGATGTAGCACTTACAGGTAATTATTATGTATAAGTTCAAAATGCAAAATGTAAGAATTGCACCTAAGAACGTTTATATGCAATTTTAAACAAAAGGCAGTAACGCTATACACATTAAATCTTGACAATATTCGCCGATAGCTTTAATGTCAGTTTCACTAAAAGTGCATGCAAAATGTATGAGGAATTGCGCACAGAAGCTTGTATATGTAATTAACAAAATAACATCTTCGCGAACGCGACAATACCAGTTCTGGAACTTAAAGTTAATTATTATGTTAGGTTAATGTAAATCTCACGCACAATGTAGGAGTAGTGTGTGTATATTTTGAATTTTATAAGGTCCTTCCGCGCAAAGGATTGCATAATGTTAGGACCCGGACAAACCGAAGTGTCCTAGCACTGTTTTTTTTTAATTAACTTACTACACTCACGAGGTAGGAAAGTATAATGAATTACAGCTGCAATTTTCAGCGGTTAAGTTTTTACCCAAATGTATGCAATATTGGTACTAAGCTGTTTGGGAAAACGAAGTATTCGGAGAAAACCCAAACTGTCCGGTTAGTAACCACTTACCATACTCTCGTGCCACCCTTACTCCCTAGGTGAGAATCTTTACTTACCGGACAGCTGCACACAATGTACAACGAATTGTGCACTAATTCAAATGCGCAGGGAAAAATCATTAAATGCGGGTACCCGAAATGTAGGAAGAGTTTCGCACAGACTAGTTTGACGGACAGAAGCACTCACGCACGGATGGAAAGATGCCTACATTGTTTTATCTCGACGCGTTTTTTTTTTTNGGGGGGGGTAATAAGCCACACATTTGCACACACGCATATCGGTACCAGTTGATTAATATTTTGTAAATATATAAAGATAAACAATAATATAAAATAGTTTAAAAAAGCATCGACATTACATTAAATACATAATGAACCAATTTATCCAATGTCATACCGTCCTTTCATTTCAAAGCAGTAACCAAGCACTTTAAATGCAGTTTCCAAGTGAAACAGGTTTATCTGATTTATTGGATCAACTATACAGACAGGAAGCCTTTCATGGCGTGTAGTTGTTAATCACGTTCACCGATTACTCATTCCGCAAGGTACAGTAAATAGTGAATGAACTGACGTGCATCCACCTCAGCACATTACCCCATATGTTGTATACCTGTAATCATGTAAGCAAACATCCGCATATCACTATTCCCATCTCTACATCAGCACGCAGTCTTTACCTTACTATGATACCTTCTCTCCACGTCCTCAAGCACAATACCAGCTAAAATGTTACAATTTAAATGTTAAACTTAAATAAAGAAAAAACTGATAACATCGTGTGTATTTCAAACAAACACTTCTATTTAATCGTGCACATACGATGGGTATTTGTTTTTAATATTCTGAACAACTTATTAAACGATGCACACGTTGCGCGTGCCAGTAAGCAGCATTATTTATAGCGAGACAACGCAACGACCACCAAAAGAAATGTAACGCCACTTCATAGTTTCCTTCCATTTCATAGCAGTGACCAAGAAAGTTCAGTGAAGTCTCTTGGTGATTCAGGTTTATGATATGTATTGGATCATATAAATACGATTTGAGTACTCTCATTGTGTGAAGTTGTTTGTCACGTTCACCGAGTCCTCCATACGTGAGATACTGAAGATAGTGAAGGAACGGACGTGCATCAACCTCAGCGCAGTTCATCCATTTTTTCTCATCAAAAGTTCTCTGTGAAACTTCCTCTTCAGTTATGTTGAGATTCATGTCAAATCACAATATGTATGGAGCGCAGTAGGCTTCCTCTTTAACAAACTTGACACAGAATACAAATGGTGGTTCACAGAATCCGTTGTCACAGTTATCTGATATCATGTTAGCAAACACAGGGAGATCATGGTCTCCTACTATAGTTCTACATCCACACACGGCCTTTACCTGGTTGTTATACCTCCTCTCCACGTTATCCAATACTCTTATTGCAGCTTGGAGATGCCCGGAGCAGTATAGCACAGAAGCCAACTTTAAGCGACTAGAAGCTACCTCCGTGTTCAAATATTGGAATTGCCTTATAATTTCGCTGAAAACACGGTTTCGTAGTCGCAAACTGTGGGATGATTGCACTGAATTGTATAAAGCGTACATTTGATTTATAAATTCTTACGCAACGCATTTCAATTTGGCATTATTGGAGAATTCAGAACAAGTGCGTAATTTATATTGTATATCTTGCTCAAACGTTGAAATCGAACTGTGTTCCTTATATGTTATTTATCTTAAGTGCGTAAGAAACCTCTCCAAGCACTCATACTTCAGCAATAAACTGATCGTGTAATACAAGCGTATACGTCCTAGTTCACCTTCTCCAGCGTGTCCGATTCGCTGTACACCACACGCTTGTAAACGACATCCTACTTTATCTATTTCTATATAAAAAACATTTAGTAAATTGTTCTATATCAAGTAGTTCACGTACTGTAAAAGGCGTCTCTGCTGCACTATAGACAGTTTCCCATCGAGCAAGTTCACCCCTTCAATGATATAATGAGGGAGGCTTCCTTATCTCAGACATTTCCTTAATACTTGTAAACAAAGAAAAATTAGAAACATGAGGTTATAATCCTTCCACAGAGAAGGATGTGTCCTCTCTATAGTGTAGAACATTAACGTTTTACAATGACAACTTGTAGTTAAATCCCCTACCATTGTTTTAAACAAGGATTGTTAAATTAATTTAAAAACAATTTAACATTTTATTTGTGTCATATTAAAACTAAACATTAACATACGTTCAATAAGGTTCGGAGACAGGCGCCATTCTTCGAGCTTGTAATCACTGTCATGATGACCGGCAGCTACCAGGAAAGACGGAGCTACCCGTGCAGCCTCACGTAATTGGGCAGGCGGCCAGTGTCTACCTCTACATCTGTCCATCCAGTGTTGAAATTCAGGAAGAGGTTGGCAAACGTAAAATGCATTTACAATATCCCAGTTGGGTATAGCACTCACCGAAAGTCCATTTTTGGTTATCGCTCCTCGATCTTTCATTTGCTGCTCTGTTTCGTTTTTCCATTGTTCTGAACTAAACAATACTTGCCCACAATCTTTCCCCGCATACCTGTCACCACACAGTCGTGTCTCCGGCTCCGGTGTGTCGTGCATGATAACCTGCAGCAAGTATTGTTGCGGTGGAATGGTTTCGTCATGTAGCATCAGAAGGTTCCTCGTCCCAGCTTTCCATTCTCTCCAGTCTGTCATGATGTTCGGTTTGTCGTAACCTTGTAGTAAATCAATATCCGAATTGAGACCAGGAGTGGTGGTGCCTTTAAATTGGCTCCCGAAATGAAAACACTCCACGTCGTACCCAAATAGTTTGTATAATATCATCCACATGCGCTCTTTCATTAAGTAAGTTTCTCTTCGCTCCATCACAGTGCACTTTCCAGCTCCAATGTCATCCAATACTTCCGATACCCGGAAAGACAACGCTTGACAGTGGTCGGGAATCTGGATGTAAAACTATTCCATAAGCGATGTGTCGGTTATTTGTTAATTTATCACGATTGGTATACAAATTACGGTAACCGTAATCATATTTAAATATAGAAAGCATAGATACGCGCATTAATTTATTAATAGTCACTGAAATTTTTTGTATTTATTTAAAACAATCTGTCCATAGTCATTTATCAGTATATGGTTAAATGTTGGTGTAATTTTACATGCGTTTAACGAAAAGTACATGTGCGTGCGTCTTTATATGGTTTATTGGGAATTGTTAACATAGTTTTGATTTTGTTTGTATTCGTTCTAAATTGACAAATTTGGACCTCTGTACAAACTTGTTCAAGGTTTATACAAGACTATAATTTATGCAGGATAAAAGAACCAATTTTACTCCATCTGAAAAAGAACAACTGACCTTTGGATTAACAAGCTATCTACTTAATCACTCGGACATCCGGCTATTACATTCAGTGTAGCAAGTTATACATTGTATAACACATGTATGCATCGTCTCAAAATATAACGAGAACAACTCAAACGTTTTATTCAAGTTTTACGCGTTTATAACATTATTTACTTTTTCAATTTATACTGATGATTACTCATGAGGAAAATTTATTCGCAGTATTATCAACGTAATAAGTGTCACTCCTGACGTACAAGGTTCTTTTATTGTTTCAATCGGTGACAAAAACTATGGAAATTGTCATTTCGCCAATCTTTTAGAAAATGACATTTCAGGTAATTTCTGGCAAATTGACGAATTTACCATTTATAAACTTTTTGTGAATTATTCCAGTACATAAAATAACATTACATAAAAACCCATATTCTGAAAATAAATGTTCTTTATCATCATTAAAAATTAATTAAATTATACATAGTTACAAACGCATAAACACCGGAGAAATTTGGATAGTTTCTGTTGTGTGCTTCTAAAATGTTGGCTATATGTATGAGATCGCTTACATTAAGTAATTTTTTTACTGAGAAATATGAATGGCTGAGAGGATAAGTAAGACTTTAGTCTGCATCCGGACAGCCCGGTTGAAATCATGGTGTATTTTTATTTTTTTGTCTGGTTATTATATCTCAGTTAATTTATTATTTTCCTAAAATGTGTCAAAATATGTCATTTATGAAGTAAATAACAAACTTTACAAATGCCAATAAATATCTAAAAAAAAAATGCTTTAAAGGGACTTGTTCACAGATATCCGTATTTTTTAAAAATACCAATAAAAATTCACTAGCAAAACAAAACTATTTTGAAAAGTGTTTTATGTAAATGGTTATTTAAACGATATATCGGTAAAACACGGTTTGCTTATTTGTCGATTAAAAGCGTTTTTTTTTCAGATTTTGACGATTATTTTCATCACATAGATTATTAAGATTATTGTTCGTTAGGAGTTTTAGTTTGCTTGTTTGAATATAATGCATACATTTGTTTTTAATATGTCATATGTTTTGGAAAATTCTCCTTTCCGAAACAGTGAAAAAGTCTCTTTAATTTGTTTGGACTAAACCAAAATCAACTTCAACAAATGTTGCGTTACTTACTGCAAACAGCTGATTTTTGTTTTAGAAAGAGTCATATTTGCAGATGGTACACTCATCAAAACGTATCTTATTTAATTCATAACGTGTTTGTGTGTATGTTCAGATGTGAATACATATGATAATTTCCTCTATTAAGACCTGCGGTAGTTTATTAATTATTAATTGATTGTAAATAAATAGTTTTGTGTCTTCACAATCATCCAGCGTAATGAGTTTCTAAAACAACAACTATAGGAGCACATACACGTCTTCCTCGACATAACTCTTAAGACACAAGTTCTTAGAAGTTTAGAAACAACATTTCGTTTTAAATATCAAATACAAATGTTGTTCACGCACTAAGATGTGCATTTGAAACGCTTAATAAAAGAGATATTTTATTAATTTTATTAGTGAAGGTGTATTATTTTTATCTACGAAAAACACATTCTAGTGTTATACCTGCATGTTTGTGATCAGGTGTTGATCCCGTCTGTTGTTTGAATGCCTCGAGGGATCCAAATTGATACGAGCTCTTCTAACAGCATGATTGAGTTTCGAACTGGGAACCCGTACCTTGAAGAAACATATCATTATACTATACTCGGAAAGTAATGAAGTTTTGTGAACTATGCACACTTTTTAAAACAAGTTATAATATTAACAAATAAAATCCGCCCATAATGTCTGTTCGTTTCAATTGCGTAAATAAAACATAGCATTTCAAAACGAATACGTATTATTTCATAAAAAAACATTACAACTATTTTCAAGGCGGAACTCATACACTCATTTGTTTAGCATAAATATATATATCGTGCTGCGAGTATTGTTCTATCTGGCTACTTAAGCTATAAGTTAATAAATTTAATGTCATAGAATCGTTATCGAACAAACATACACGTGCACAATGTCTTCGGAACTTAATAGTATATTCGATTTTCTCCATATTTTTTTTGCAATAAAAGCATGGTTACTGACATTTTTATAGAAGGTATAACGACCGAATGTCGTGCTAGAAAAGGAATTCACGCTTGCATGGATCGATCTCAAAATACAATGTCCTTTGTTCCTGTTTCACGAGGCAATTCCGGCTTACCCGACAGACACTCGTCCCTCATGTTGTTCGTATCGTGGTCTTCTTCCATTTCCTCCAACCTGAATATATCCGAAATGACTTTTTTCATTTCGTGTGGTTAATCATTGTTAAAATGTAGCACCGAAGACATTAAAATGATAAGAAATTTTGAAGAGAGCGTGTTTTATCTTACTTGTTACGAAGCAAAATGTTGCGCAAATGTGCATTACGGGACATAATATGAGAACTTCGACGTATATACTTTCATACGTTTGCTGACAGTTAACGCAAACTGAATATTCTCATAAAAACTAACGTTGGTCTCTTTTGTTCGCTTCAGGATATTTTCAATCTCATGAATCTTCGTTATTCACTTTCAAAACCAATACACTCGAACCGTTATTAAAAAAACACATTTATTTCGATTAAAATAGTTTTCATTTGTTCGGGCGAATCTCCTTCAATAGAGACTAAGTGTCATAATGTGTTTTCTCGTTCCCACAAATAGTACAACGATGGAACACTGAAGAGTTTAATAAATTGCGTCTATTGGATTATATTATGAATAATACAATTTTCTTTTAAAGCGCAAATGTCCATAATTATAGTACATTCCAGAGTATAGGTTCCATTTATGCATTTAACTTTATGTTAAACGCTTTTTTAACGTTATGCTTAACATATACATGTGTTTCTTTTCCTTTTCCGACGCATGTAAATTTATTAAATGCTTAAAAACTATTTTCCTGTACTGAATACTCGATATTTTAAATGGATAAGATATACATTTGAAATATATTTAATTTATAATAAAAAACATTGCAGTTATATATATATATATATATATATATATATATTTATTTATATATTTATTTATATTTATTTATATATTTATTTATTTAAAAAAAAAAATTGTCCTTTCGTCACTAGTTTTCACGAGCAAGCACTGTCGAGACCTACTCTGCCATCTTGGTTACACTTGTTTATTGCGTTATTGCTTGACGTGGGTGGTCAACAGGCGCTGTGAACCACGATAGGGTAGATTCGTATACATCGGCTTGTGTTCATACCGTTTCTTTATCGAATAACAATCAATATTTCACCAACTCGGAATCCGAAAAAAATGAAAAAAATCCGATAATTTTGTTGGGTCGGTCGGAAAGGGGACACAAACACAACTTCATTGTTGGCCTTATGACATTGTTTCTTTAAATAATATATTGTAGTCATTTGTAAATGACAACCAATTCAAGCAATGGTGCATTCATTTATTTTACCAATTTCGTCAAATCAATTGGCGTTATATCTCCTCAATGCATAAATGGATACATGGAATTTAGGTCGAAAATTTGCTTGGATAGCTGGATCCATGCCAAAATCCATTTCCGAACATCCCTTAAAAAAAGAAATTATAGACGGACGAACCAAAACCCCATAAATCCACCCAACCAGTACCGGAAGGTGAGAGTACTGTTTGCCCTGCTTCGGGAGCTTAACAAGTTGAGGATTAAATTGTTATGACATCGTGATTGTTTTTTCGGTATAATACGGAATCCGGATAGTGCCATCTATAATCTCGCCCTTCTTTCATAAAGAGCGACACACGACACACGAAGCGATACACGATAGTCGCGGAGACGCACGATATTTTGCGCGACAGTTGGGGCGACGCACTACATTTTGCGCGATACGCGAAGCGACGCGCGAGAATGTACCACGCAATATTGCCCTTGTGTAGGTTGCCCAAAAGGCGATATATGGTGTTAAATATCGTGTGTCGCTTCGCAAAATATCGTACGTCGCAGCGACTGTCGCGCAAAATATCGTGCGTCGCCGCGACTGTCGCGCAAAATATCGTATATCGCTTCGTGTGTCGTGTCTATCGTTCAAAGGGCGACGCACGAAACTCGAAGCGACGCACGATATTTTGCGCGACACACGAAGCGATACACGATATTTTATTATTCAAATATCGCCCATATTATCCGAATCTCGTGTATCGCGGTCTAATTTTAGACCGCGACACACGACACACAAAGCGATACTCGATATTTTGCGCGATACACGAAGCGACATGTGATATGTGTACTGTTTAAATATCACTGTAATAATATCGCCTGTCGACTGTCGCGTTTTCAATAAATCAGGGGAGACAAATCATCATCATCATCATCATCATCATCATCATCATCAACATCATCATCATCATCATCATTATCATCATCATCATCGTCGTCATCATCATCATCATCACCACACCACCACCACCAACACCACCACCACCAACACCACCATCATCATCATCATCATCACCATCATCGTCATCATTATCACTATCATCATCATCATCATCATCATCATAACCCTTCTTTAAAATTGTAATCAAGAAAAAACTGTTTAAAATTAAAACGATACATTCCTCATTAAAGTTTACTTAAACATACATTAACCTCCACTCATTTGTAAAAACTCACTGTTTTTAATTTCAATACGAGCCAACACGGTCTTAATAATTTATTAACTAAAATTGTCCATACATATTTGTTATTAAATATATTTAGCTATTTAGGTCAATGGAAATACCCCAAACCTTTCTTATCTTGAGTGTTACTACGTCAATGGTAAAACACCGCATAGTCTTATCTTTAGTGTCCGTTGTATATTTGCTACACAATAAATAACACGATATTAAACATTTTAAAGGTATGTAACGCACCGATAGTCTGTAAACATTTTCAATCTTTAATGAATTTAACATATTACTACAATAACGAACCTATGACTCTTTACAATTATGCACATTCTTTATTAAATGCAAATACATTTTATGAAAAACCCTAAAACCATTTCTTTTCGTCTGGGATATATATTTTTTTGTTTTAGATGTTGTGTCTTTTCTGTTGCAAGTAGTTTATATTTTAAGGTTAGTGTTCCTTACTCTCTATTTAATAAAGGATGTTTGTGATAGTTTACGAAGTCTCATATATATCCCCGACAACTGTGTTTCGCAAATAAAATACATGTTCAACTTGTAAATAATCTGCCTAGTTTTAACATTGATTTCTTGTTGATGACTACATAGTCAAAAACGTTTTGAAACCAGACGTCAGAAAATTCAAATTGTATCATCTATCCTTTAAGTGCGTACGATATATGCCGGACTAAACCTAATCTGGATAATAAAAATGTAAACGCGATGTGCGGCGTTTTTCGTCGGTTGTTAAGAGCAACAGTCAAAACAAACCACTGTTTACTTAACACCTGATTGTCGTCAATAGCAACTATCAGATCATGTCACGGTATATCAAGCACGTGGATGTCGATAATAGAATATATACAAATATCACTTAATGTTAAACACACGATTGTCGTTAATAGTAAGTATCAAATCATATATCTGCGTGTCTTCATTAAACACATGAACTCAGTTCATCATCAAGGCATTGGACTATATATGGACCATCTTAATATCTGTTTCCATTCGGCCTTATATTTGATTCGATTAAGTCGATACTTTTTTATCAAAATGTTTAATTTTGATATCAAATATAGTTCCAGATTTTGATGTGATGCATGCAGATCAATACACTTACATTCTAAACCCAACGGAGCAAAGCAAGTATGAAATATCACTTGTATCGATTTAGCTACGTCTTCGTGCCAAACTGTTTGTGAGATTGTTTGCAAAGCTTTAAACTTAATTCTGTTATTAAAATTTATGTTTATATATGTTTAAAACGACGAAGCGATATTGATTAAAAGCGGGTAAATCAATGGTGTGATTTAAATGGCCATCTACGGAGGTCATATGAAATTTGTCGTAAATAACATTAATGAAATTCAAGAGGCCAAGGACTGTTAACGTTAGCGTCCAGACTTGGGTATAAATGTTTCACTTTAATGACGTATGAATATGGTCGTAGGCAGCCTAGCGTTAAGAACTTTGGTAATATTTGAACCGCCAAGAATTGTTGCCATAGGCGATCGGGCGTGGATATCAATGATACAAACGGAATAGCAAAAAAAATGCGGCAGTCCGCGACCTGTCCTATTAAAAAAAGCCAGGTAATATTGGCATAGGTTACCAGGCTTACAGAACAATGGTGTTATTTAACAAACCAACAATAGTGGCAATATTCCACCAGAACTAGCGATCGATAGTTCTTCTTAAAAATCCGACTGCTGTGGCTATTTGCGACCAGCTATCATGGCAGTTATTAGTGCTATTTAAATTGTTGCGTACTGTGGCCAAACACATTCAGGCTTGGAGATGATTGTTCTTTTGAAATGGTCAACTAATGTAGGCATATGCAACTAGTTGTGGAAAACACTGACTTGCGCTATTTAAATGGCAAACAACTGCAATTATAGGCGACTAGGCGTGTTTATCATTGGGGATATTAGAAAAGCAAAGTACTTTGGCCAAAGGCGACTAGATATACAAAAAAGTTAAGTGAAGCTATTTACAAATTTAAGTTGCCAAAGGCAATAAGTCGTGGAGTTATTTAAATAGCTAACTAATGTCCTTCGGCAACCTGGTGTTGAGATTGAAGGTAGTGTTTTACATTCCCCACTACTGTGGCTATAGACGAGCAGGCGTATTAATGTTACTCTTTAAACACCTTACTTCTTTGACCATAGTCTACCTAGCTAGGACATCAGGGGTGCTTTTAAAACACAACACAGGTGAAGGGTGCTATTGAAAACACAGCAAAGGCGATTGAACTTTGAGAGCAATAATGCTATTAAAATACCTATCTATTGTGGCCATTCGCGATCAGTGGAAGAGATCAATGATGCGTTTTAAATAGCGAACTACTTCAACCATAGTTTGCGTGGTGGTCATGGTTTAAGTAAAATAGAAAAAATACAGTGTGCATTGACGGCGTGACGCAGAATACATTGGTGATATTATACTGTCAAATACTGATGCTTTAGTCAACCTGGCGTGGAGAACAATAATGCTATTTAAATGGCCAACTACTGTAGACGTAGTCGACCTGGCGCATAGAACATTGGTGATATTTAAAACGCCAATTACTGAGGCCATAATCAACTTGGGGTGGTGTGGTCTGAGAACAGCTTTTGTATTAAAATGACTGCATACGGTGGCAATAGGCGAACAAGAATGATAATGAAATGTGCTATTTAAATAGACAACTAATATGGGTATATGCGAACAGGGGTGGCGATCAATTGTTATTTCAATAGCAAACTACTGTAGTAATATGCGATAGGCATTGATATATTTTTGGTGGATTAACATTGAATTGTACCTTAAGCATAAGGTACTTTCCTTTTCCATATTAAACAACTCTGATTTAGCTTTTAAAGGTTCACTGCTCACGTTTTGCAATAGAATCCTATCTGAAAACTATCTGAACAGATTTGATTCTATTGCACTGTGATTTGCAAGTGATTTCTGTCCGGCGAGTGATACTTTGGTTATATCTGTTATACTTGATACAATTTTCAGTTGAGTTTCATACTATATACGTCTTCTTATTACAATGCCAACAAGGACGTTTTAATATCGTTCTAGAGCTAATCACGGTACACAATCGTATACATGTACAAGTATGCTACTAAGATGATCATCTAGTGGTCTGTCTGGTGTTTATTAAACCCTTAGACGTACATTTTTAATGATTAACATAATTGTGCTTTGTGATTATTTCTTACAGTACTTTATCTACAACATATTACCATAGATATTTCGTTTGATTTTAAACTCATTACGAATTTAAGGTATCACTGGGAGGAAATCATCTAAACAATATAATATGCAAGATTTATCAAATATATTAACACACTTGATTAACTACCGGGTATACAATATGTTAACCATCAACTTATACATGTTTAACATTTAATGTCAGAGATGTTCAAAGTAAAAAAATCTCAATTAAATAATTAGCACATTCTCTTTGTCTGGTATTATATTGTGCTTTGTTGTTCTTATGAAAAAGATAAGTGATGCAGGGTTTGATAGCGTCTTATAAAAAGATAAACATAAAAAATATGTGTTATTAGTAAGTTTCAACATGTTATGTACTTTATTATTTAGTGCAAAGGATGTCTTACATGTGAAAGGGTTAAACGAATACCTATAGCTTTAAGCCTTTAATACGAATTGCTTGGTACGCTGTTTATATGGATCACCAGTGTTTTATTGGTAACCTTAATCGTACCACACAATAAAGACACTTCTGTTATCAACTCCCTACGGTTGCCAAACCTAATACTGTAATGGAAACACAGTCTATTTTGGTATAGACACAGAGCCATATTATGTAATGAGGAGAAAACAATATTGAATGTATGCATTGTTTGGTTTAATCATGTTAAAATGAAGCACAGAACACATTGACATGAGAAGAAATAGTGTACCTAGCATGTTTTTATTTCGAAATTATTTCGAATGAAAATGTTAAGCAAATTCACGGTAATTTACTCTGAGAATCGACCTCTATGTATGCAGAAACAGTGATATGGATGTTTTGCACGTAACGTTTACCAAAGCGTTACGCTAACAGTGACGCCGACATTTGGGTTAGTTGTATATCTCGTATTATTTAGTAAACAGTAAAGCAAAACATGTTTTTGTTTTAAAGATGGATACACCGTGTATATATCCTCAAATGAGCATCACTTGTTAAGAAATTAGTTTTTTCATTCATCAGCCAAAAACATCAACATTTTTTAGGAATTCATAAAGTTTCGGTTTGGGGTGTTTATCGCCAGCACACGGAAATAAAATCTCTTGATAAAATATGTCACAAATTACAACGGTTTTGAAGAAAGGATCACATATTATGTAAACAAAAACGCTTGTCGTGTCGTGTGCAAAACAAATGAATGGTTAGGATAAAGGGCTAACACAAAAGCAGCATAGTCTTTAGCTATAGGGTAACAATGGGCACTCCTCGCTTTGTGAATAGCAAGTTACATTTTACAATCCCTATTCGTAATGTGTTATCGAGTGCTTAAGGTGTAATCTAAAAGTAATTGTTTGTTTCTACTAGCCCGACTGAAACTATGTGTTGATGACGACCCTAAGCTCTTTTTGTATTGCAAGTTATTATTTTTAGTCGTAACATAAACTTTTACATATCCGGACAGATATGTAGTTACCCGATTTCGAAGTTGAAAATCTCCTTAATGTAGTTAATAACTTAACGAAACAAGAGATGTGTTTGTCAGAAACACAATGCCCCCTACTGCGCCGCTTTGAAAAAAAAGACCTTTGATCTTGAAGGACGATCTTGACCTTGACCTTTCACCACTGAAAATGTGCAGCTTCATGAGATACACATGCATTTTTTTTTCATCTGACCTTGAAGGATGATCTTGACCTTGACCTTTCACCACTCAAAATGTGCAGCTTCATGAGATTCACATGCATGCCAAATATCAAGTTGCTTTTTTCAATACTGCAAAAGTTATGACCAACGTTAAAGTTTTCGGACGGACACACAGACTGAGAGACGGGCGGACGGACGGACTGACAGTTCAACTGCTATATGCCACCCTACCGGGGGCATAAAACAGATTAGCGACATACCAACCCTGTTTGAGATGTTAGTTGAAACAAACATTAAATTGTGTTTTATGTTGCCGTGTGCAAATCTTTAAATTATTATCACTGACTCTGGTATGTGTTTCAGGGCTATGTAATGCTCACTTAATTATTGTTATAATTATTTAAAGAGTAACTTAATGAATGTATTTAAAGACGTTTATAATGTATAATGTTTTTTTTTTACCTAAATAAAATTGACTTAACTATAATTGCACTCTACAACAATAACACATTTTGTTACTAGAATAACTAGGTCTTTATTGTATTATTATATTGATGCACTTTTAAAACACTTTATTCACAAAATATTGCATAGCGCATTGTGTAAAATGGTCAAATTACAAGGAAAGGTAAACTCCAGATTAAACTTATGATTAAGGCATTCAATTTAGAATGCGATTATTGTGATAACGTGTTGCATTCTTCTAAATAAATATGTTGTCACTCATTCGAGCATAGTCTCCGTCGATTGCAAAACAGAGACAATTGAAGTAAGTTCAAATCGAAATCACGTTGTAACAGACATATTGATTACTTGGATAACATAACGAACAATCCCAAGAATAACAATGAGTTTTTGATAATTATGGTAAAACTTATTATATAGCTGTAAAGCAAATGTTTACACCGTAAAAAGTAAAGAGAGTAAAAAGACTTAGTATTGCTACAACTGCTACTGCAACGGTTCATGCTACTGATACGGCTGCTGCTATGTCTACTGCTACAATTTCGACTGCTTCTTCTACTACTGGTTCTTTTACTACTGGTAATTCTACTACTGGTACTTCTACTACTACTACTTCTTCTACTGCTACTTATACTACTATTACTTCTTCTAAATCTACTTTAACTACTTCTGCTGGCTATTCATCAGCGTTTTTTTTTTGCATACGTAATGATATCATCTGCGTACAACACAATAAATGGTCTGAAATCATATATATCTATACCATTAATACCACTTTCAGAAAAGACTGAATCATTTTGAAACATAGAAAACAGTAATGGAGATAAGCCATCTGCTTGCCTAGCAAGCATTCGAAATCGCCACTTAATCTATTAAAATATTTTACTATAGATTTAACACATGAGTATATTGATCTTTCTATTTTGAACATTTTGCATCGTAGTCCTAGATTAATGAGTTTGCATCACAGGTTTTCTCGAACCACATAATCAACGGCTTCACTAAAGTCCACAAATACACAAAAAGATGTTTTCCTTGATTAAATAAGTGTGTCAGAAGACCATGCAGTACACAAAATAGTATCAATAGTTCTTATATTTAGTCTTAACCCCCCTGTGCTCTAAATATACATAATAATGTTTCGCCCAACGTGAGAGTCTTATATTTAACATGCGAGTAGAAAGCTTTCCTTACGTACTCATTAATGTTATGCCTCGATGAGTTATTTTCGTCATTTATACTGCCCTTCTTGTGCAAACGTAAAACGAAGCTCTCAGACCAAAAAGTTGGAAAATACCTACTTTCAAAAAATGTGTTTAAAAATGTCTGTTAATATGGAAAAAGCGAGTTTCTACCATGGTTAAAAAAACTCATTAATATGCATATCAGGGCCTCCACTTTTATTATACTTCAGTTCCTTTATAGCTTATTTAAGTTATTCTATGCACATGGGATTATTAAGTTCATCAAACAAAACACTAATTTCGTTTCTCTTATGCCGTTCGAAGAAGTAGATAACATATTCATCATGCGTAAAAAAAGAACTGAATTATTAACACTTTTCAGATAGTGTTTGGAATGTTGTATTCCTGCAGATTTGTTGAGCATATTCCAGTACATTTTAGCATTTTGAAATTTGGATTGTTCGAGTTTGCGGGTGTCTGTCCTACCATTATATAATTAATGTTTTCCTATACACAACTTATAATCTGACCTATTGTTATTAAGTAACCTTCTGTTTTCATATGTGTTATTACCCGGAGCAAGGCGGACACCACGCTTACTTAATAAACCTGCTGTATAAAATGACATTATATATAACATTTATAAAATGCAACTGTCCAATAAAGTATAATCAGATAACGTTGTGCTACACTATAACACTCCTAGAAAGTTATCGACAACTTTTCGCGCTGTGAAAAAAAACGTACAGCCGTCATTGCCGGGACCGTCTTGACTTACTAAATTTTATTCGAAGCTGATTCCCTTACTATTTGGAATTTGGTCCACGGGTACTACTTCCACGTTCCCCCAATTTTTTTTTCGTTCACAAACTTTTTCGTACCCAATTTTTTTTTCGTTCACAAATTTTTTCGTACCCAAATTTCTTTTCGTACCAAAATTTGTTTTCGAACCCAAATTTGTTCGTACCTAAATATTTTTTTGCACCCAAATTTTTTTTCGTACCCAATTTTTTTTCGTACCCAATTTTTTTTTCGTACTCCAACTTTTTTTCGTACCCAAACTTTTTTTCGTACCCAATTTATTTTCGTACCCAATTTTTTTTTTCGTACCCAAATTTTTTTTTCGTACCCAGTTTTTTTTGCATAACTTCTTCATTTATTCACCAATTGACTTCAAATTAATACTGAACATCTCTTATGACAACACGGTCTATCTCGACCATCCATGTCCACATTACCTACCCCGGGGCCCCACCAACATAGGCCTTGCCAGACCAAAATTGCCTTTTAATATAACATCTATGCGGCTTGGGGATACGCGTCGGCATCTGCCGCGCCATTTCTAGTTTAATAATGCAACCAAAATATGTTTTTGCAATATACTCTAATTATAAGATTTAACTAGATTCCTGGGTAACAAGAAGTAATATATTCATTGTAAAAAGTATTGCAATATGTTCATTCATAAAGGACAGGTAAATGGCAGGCTAATGTTGACACTCCTCAACAAAATGCAAGTTCAACACCTGTAAACACTTGAGTTTACATGAAAACATATAAATGTTATCTCGATTGCACAAAAAAAGAAGGCTTATTGAAACTCTTGCGAGTGCTGAGGAGATCTAAAGACCTCCTGGGTATCGAACCTGTGACTTTCCGGTCACTAGGCGGACAACCTAGCCACTACACCAAGGCGGCCTCTAATGTCGCGCTGATGTCTACGATATTTAACAATATGCAAGTTCAACACTAAAACATTTTAAGTATAAAGTTCTGATTTCTTTTCAGAACCAAAATGTCAGTCCCGGAACAGCTGATGGACCTTCTTAAAGTGCTCGCTCTCGTGATCTATTATTGGCTGGTTGCATAGTGAAGTCTGTTCTTTCGGCCAGTATCCAGGGCAAAGACGTCTCCAAAGAGACGGTTCTGATAACAGATCAGGTGAAAATAATTTCTTGTAAACGGGTTTAAACATTAGAAAGATCAGAATTGAGGTTAGTCATTTAGTGTTGATTTCTACTAGTTTGGGAATGGAGCTAGAGTCTTTTGTATTAGAAACATTGGGTCGTTATGTTTGCCTACAAATGCTTTAACTTTCAGAATCAAATATTTTAACATTATATTTGCTAAGGTTATATATTTTAGTCTTTAATATATATATATATATACGTTTTAAGATTGCGAATGGGGCTAAATTTTAATTCAAAAATCGTGAACCTGACATTCTTCTCGAAAGACTATGCATATATTTCAAACTTTCAAATTGTCTGAATACATGTCACTAGCATTGTTGATTGATGACACGTTAAACACTGTCATTTTCACGTAGACTTTTCTGTGAAGTATTGAAGAGTTCAATACAGGTGTCTTAATAATGCATGCATCTATTTGAATATAATGACACAATTTGAAAATCGGTTACGAAAAAAAATAATTAAAACCTTCGGTAAATACTAAAGTCCGAAAAAATACTCTCCAATCAGTTTTATTTGTTTTGAACGTTTAATGGCGGTAAACCCCGTTTTATTAATTGCTGTTTGCTTTGCTGTTGTTATTTTTAGCTCGGCTGTTTTTGAAGAAAACCCGAGGTATTGTCATAGCCCTCTCGTCTGCTGCGTTGTCGTCGTCGTAGTCGTAGTCGGCGTCGTCCGAAAACTTTAACATTGGCCATAACTTTTGCGTAATTGAAGATAGCAACTTGATATTTGGCATTCATGTGTATGTCATGGAACTTCACATTTTGAGTGGTGAAAGGTCAAGGTCAATGTCATCCTTCAAGGTCAAAGGTCAAAAACCTTCTTTTTTTATGTGTATCCCATTGACCTGCATATTTTGAGTGTTGAAAAGGTCAAGGTCAATGATGACCTGCAAGGTAAAAGGTAAAAAAAAAAAATCCAAGCACCCACAGCCGATCGTTGGCATCCGCTAGACGGTGCTCTTGTTTGTAGTTGTTTTATTTTCTGTGTCTAAACGATTAGCAATAGGTCACGTGCCCTATATTAAGCACCGTGTACAGCGTTAGTCAAATATAACAGTTGTTCACGAAGTTTTCGTCATATTATAAATGGACTATACGATTTTTTCACTAATGTAGTGTTGCGTTTGCATGTTAATCAATAATATCAATTTAGTCAAAATTTAATTGGCATGTACATTAACTGTCACAATATGCATTCAATGTAACAATCATTCTCTTTAAAATCATATTTTCATTCTGTTAAACCAAAATTAAAACAGAGAGCTTTTTAAAGCTTTACAAAACACACAACTATGTGTTGCTTGTTTTATGTGAATATTTCTGCAACAATATTACTTAATAGAACGCAGATTGTATGGGTAATGTTTAATTACGCGTATGATCTTATTAGGCTTGTTGGACGAGTGGTGATGTTAGTATACAAAGACAATATAAGTATTGAGTGCCCATCTCAGAGGAGCGAATCCGTCTCAATTAACCCGAACGTTTTTCATGTGGATAGAACAGAAATAAATTATGTTTAAACGTTAATAAGAACAAAAAAAGTTTTTGTTATTGCCGTTGTTTTTAATCCAACGGATTGTCATCCATCAGAAAGGAGTCATGTCTGCACTTAACTGTATAGGGCGTCCTCAGCATGTCCTTACCCTGCCCTCTGTGTTTGTCGAGATTTGTAGCGGCAAGCAAGTGCACATTAATTTTGGACTAAAGGCGCACTTATAAGGCAGATTAGTATATATACACAGACAGCAGTGAAGGTAACTGAAGAAACGCAATGGATATTGCTTGGAGGCGACTTTTAATGACCGTCATGGTAAGAGTCTTGATAAGAACCCAATTAACGTTAATAATGCAGACGTTTCGCAGTACACTCAATATAAAACCATGTCTATGCATTGCCATGAAAATCCTACCTTGTGTCGGATTTATGGCGTGTTTATCTCCTTCCATTTTCAACCAAAACAAATTCAGGAGATACTATCGCGTAATATCGAAGACGAATTCAAGAAGGGGAACTTTGAAATCTTAACTCAAAGAATGTACCAGGGCATTATTGGTGTTCATGCCGAATGAATTATTAATACAGCAATACAACTATTTTTACTAGTCTCTTTAAAGTTCGAGTTCACATTAAGAAGACGACGAAAGTATGTGTTTTTGCATTGATCGTCCCCAAGCATTACCCCAGATTTATTCATATTCCGTGTTTGTCTGTTTTATGTTTTCAATATTGTCAGTTGCGTTAATGTGCCGTTAAATTGAATGACTCTAAGTTACGTGTAAGGTTTGGAGCTCCATAAATCCAGTTTCCAATCGAACAAGTTAACTCCTTCTATTATATAATGAGGGAATATTCCCAATCGCAGCCATTTCCGTAATACTTGTAAACTCAGTAAAATGAGAAACATTAGGTTATGTTCCATCCACAGAGAAGGGTGGGTTCTCTCTATGGTGTAGAACATAACAGTTTTACAATGAAAACTTGTGGTAACGTTACCCACCATTTTCTTAAATAAGGATTGTTTAATTAACTTGAAAACAATATAAATTTGATTTGTGTCATATTAAAACTAAACATCAACATTCGTTCTATAAGGTTCGGAGAAAGTCGCCATTCTTCGCGCTTGTAATCACTGTCAGGATGACCGACAGGTACCAGAAAAGACGGAGCTACCCGTACAACCTCCAGTAATTGGGCAGGTGGCCAGTGTCTTCCTCTAAATCTGTCTATCCAGTGTTGTATTTCAGGAAGAGGCTGGCAAACGTGAAATACCTGTACAAAATATCCCAATTGGGAACAATACTCACAGACGGTCCATTTTTGGTTATCTCTCCTAGATCTTTACGACGCTGCTCTGTTTCCTTTTTTCCATTTTTTTGAACTAAACAGTACTTGCCCAGAATCTTTCCTTACACACCTGTCATCATACAGTCGTGTCTCCGGCTCCGGTGTGTTATTCATGATGACCTCAAGCAAGAACTGTTGAGGTGGAGTGATGTCGTCATGAAGCATCAGAAGGTTACTCATCCCAGCCGTCCAGTCTCTCCAGTTGGTCATGGTGTTAAAGTTGCCTATACTGTTTAGTAAATCAATATCGATTTGAGACCAGGAGTGGTGGTTCCTTCCGATTGGCTCCCGAAATGAAAACACTCCACGTCGTTTTCAACTAGTTTGGATGCTATACTCCCCGAGCGCTCCCTCCTTAAGTATGTTTCTCTCCGCTTCATAACAGTGCATTTCCTAGCTGCAATATCATCGAGTAATTCCGATATCCTGATAGACAACGCTGGGAAGTGCTCTGGAATCTGGATATAAAACTATGCAATCAGCATCGTGTAGGTTATTTAATAAATTAATCACGATTGTTATAACTAAAGTACACTTACAGTATTCAGATGACAAATACACGCATTAATTTATAAACAGTCACTGCTATTTGTTTATTTCTTGTAAACAAACTAATTATAGTCAATTAACCTTCTATTTTTTAAATGTTGATTTAGTTTACATTCATTTAACGAAATGTATACGTGTGTACGTCTTAATGTTATTTTTTGGAACTTGTTAACAGGTTTTGGATTTTTTATCAATTCATGGTTTAATTCTTTTAATTAATAAATTAAAACTTCGGAACTTAAGAATTACAGGTAAATACAAGCATATAATTAATGAATAATTTATGTTTTTATTTTCTTACTCCATCTGGCCTCGAACAACTGAACTTCGTATTAAAACGCTTTTGTCTTTATCACTCGGCCGTCCGGGCTTTTACATTCAGTGGAGCATGTTATACTTTTGTATAACTCATTAGCGCATTTCACACAATATAACAAAAACAACTTAAAGCTCCATAATATTAATTTGTTTCGTGTTCGTAACGCTTTATATATTTAAGTCAATTTCTAATGATGGACACTTATTAACTAACCCATATGTTCAGTATGAGTCTACGTAAGTATTGTTGCGCCTGACATACAGTTTTATTTAAAAAAAATCCTCGACCATCAGTTGGAAAGTTGTCATCTCGACAATCAGTGAACAAATCCGTTTCAAGAGCCTATCTGAGTGATTGACGAATCGACAATTTTTCAACTTTTTGTAACAGATTCCAAAAAACCTAAAATTAAACTACATAAATAGCCATATTCTGTAAATAAATGTTTGTTATTGAGTAAACATCATTTACAATTAATGAAATTATAAAGCGTTACAAATGCAAAAATGTGGCCAAGTTTTGGCTTTATGAAATTCTCTTACATTAACTGAAATACTTTATTTACAATTAAGACTTTAGGATGGCCGAGAGGATAGTCTGCCCCCCGTGTTCAAATCAGGGTTGAGACAACATACACACATATTTGTTTGTTATTTTTTTTCTTCTGATGTTTATACTTTAAATTTTGTCAAGATAAGGCATTGATTGACATACCTCAAAACTGGCAAAATCTTTAAAAATTAACTTATTAACATTTGTATGGTTACGTATGTTTAAAAATGTCATTAAATAAATTTACTAATAAATTTAAAATATTTGGAATATTATTAAATATTTAAAATTACGAGGAAAAATATATAATAAAAATATGTCAGTCATGTGCTACAAACTCGAGGAATCCAAGCACAAAAGCTAACGGTCTAACACCAGACCACTCAGGCTTTTTAATTTGAATTTTTAAACGATATTTCGGTACGACAAGTATTTGCTTAAATTGCGATGATTAGCTCGTTTCCCATCTTGACAATGATTTACATAAGAAAGACTTATAACATTGTTGTTCGTCAGGGGCATTATTTTGTTTGTTTGAATATAATGCGTACATTTTTTTTTTAAAGTTTGAATTTCTTTTAAAAATTATCATTTTTAGAAACTGTGAACAAGGCTCTTTACTTTTGTTGAACTAAACCAAAATCAACTTCAACGTATTTTGCGTTCTAAAGAATAGATAACTAGTTGTTATATAAAGTGTCTCATTTGCAGATCGTTCACTCATCAAAACATAGATAACTAGTTGTTCTATAAAGTGTCTCATTTGCAGATCGTACACTCATCAAAACATAGATAACTAGTTGTTCTATAAAGTGTCTCATTTGCAGATCGTTCACTCATCAGAACGTATCTTATTTCATTAACAACTTTTATGTGTGTCTGTCAGCCAGTCGATGAAATGTAAAAACAGATAAGAATTTCTACGGAATACCGTTAGTGCCATCGTGGTTACACATTAAAATCTAGAGGGCGACAATGCGACAATGCGATAGTACGATGACGACAGTGCGACAACGCGATAGTACGATGACAACAATGCGATAGTACGATGGCGACAATGCGAAATCAATATAGTACGATGGCGACAATGCGATAGTCCTATCGTACTGTCGCCATCGTATCATCGCATTGTCGCCATCGTACTATCGCATTGTCGCCATCGTTTTGTCTCACTGTCGTCAGCGTATTATCGCACTATCGCATAGTCGGATTGTCGCCATCGTACTATCGCACTGTCGCAATCGTATTGTCTCACTGTCGTCGTCGTATTATCGCATTGTCGCCATCGTAGTGTCGCACTGTCGTCATCGTATTATCGCACTATCGCATTGTCGCCATCTTACTATCGCACTGTCGCCATCGTAGTGTCGCACTGTCGTCCTCGTATTATTGCACTATCGCATTGTTGCATTGTCGCCATCGTACTATCGCACTATCGTGTTGTCGCACTGTCGTCATCGTACTATCGCATTTTCGCCAACGTACTATCGCGTTGTCGCATTGTCGCCATCGTATTGTCGCACTGTCGTCATCGTACTATCGCACTTCGCCATCGTATTGTCGCACTGTCGTCATCGTACTATCGCATTGTCGCATATTCGCCCTCTGGATTTTAATGTGTTACCACATAAGCCCATCATCATCTTCACCATCATCATCCTCATCATCATCATCATCATCATCATCATCATTATCATCATAATCATCATCATCATCATCATCATCATCATCATCATCATAATCATCATCATCATCATCATCATCGTGATCATCATCATCATCATCATATAGCATTTATCTGAAAAACAGTATTCTATAAAAACTGTTTCACTTGAAACGTCACATACCTCGACAAAATATTAGCTAAACGTTTTATTACCGTCACTCTTTTGTCGCCTTCAAAGTAAACATAAGTGTGATTTTAATACGACTGAACACGGTTTAACAATTTATGAAATAACATTCTCCAGGCAGGTGTGTTAATACATGCATCGAACAATTTAGATAAATTCTCCAAACATTTCTTATCTCGAGAGATATTACGTAAATCGTTAAACACCGCATAGTATTATCTAAAGAGTGTCTCATTTTTTGCTCACAATAAATAACAAGATATTAAACTTAGTGAATGTATGTAATGCACTAACGGTCTGTAAACATTGTCAATCCTAAATGTTTTAAATGAATTAATTAAATAATTTATCTACGATTTTTTTTTTTCAATACTGCACATTATTGTTTAATGCACAGAAATTGTATGCACCCCAGTAGTGAATTTTTTCGTAGGGAAATGACATATATTACTGTTGTTTAGCTTGTGTTACTTTCTATTCGCAAGTTTTTTATATATTAACGTTGGTGTACCTTATCCTTCTATCAAATAAAGGATGCTTGTGATAGTAACACTAAGTCTCATACACATTCCCGACAACGAGGTTTCACCAATTCAATGCATGTTCAAATCGTATATAAGCTGTCTAGTTTGGTTTTACATTGATTTCTCGTTGATAACCACACAGTTTAACAACGTTTCGAAACCACTTGTTAGAGAATTCACGTGTCATCATTCATCTTTTAAGTGTGTCAGATATGAGACGGGCTGTAGCTTATCAGGAGTATAAAAATGCAAACGTAATGGGAAACGTTTTTCGTCGGTTGTAAGGAGCAACACTCAAATCAAACGACTGTTTACCCAACACCTGATTGTCGTCAATACTTACTATCAGAACATTTATCAAGCACGTGGATGTCGTCCACAGTATCGAACAAAGTATATTACTATATATGAAACACTTAAGTGTCGTTACTNAAATAAATGTTTGTTATTGAGTAAACATCATTTACAATTAAGGAAATTATAAAGCGTTACAAATGCAAAATGTGGCCAAATTTTGGCTATATGAAACTCTCTTACATTAACTGAAATACTTTATTTGCAATTAAGACTTTAGGATGGCCGAGAGGATAGTCTGACCCCCCGTGTTCAAATCATGGTTGAGACAACATACACATTATTTGTTTGTTATGTTTTTCTGATTTGTATACTTAAGTTCATTCATTACCTTAAATTTTGTCAAGATAAGGCATTGATTGACATACCTCAAAAATGGCAAAATCTTTAAACATTAACTTATTAACATTTGTATGGTTTCGTATGTTTAAAAATGTCATTAAATTAATTTACTATTAAATTTAAAATATTTGGAATATTATTAAATATTTAAAATTACAAGGAAAGATATATTATAAAAATATGTCAGTCGTGTTAGGAACTCGAGGAATCCAGAAGCAAAAGCTTACGGTCTTACACCAGACCACTCAGGCTTTTTAATTTGAATTTTTAAACTATATTTCTGTAAGACAAGTGTTTACTTAAATTGCGATGATAAGCTCGTTTCCCATCTTGACAATGTTTTTAAATAAGAAAGACTTATAACATTGTTGTTTGTCAGGGGCATTATTTTGTTTGTTGGAATATAATGCGTAATTTTTTTTTAAGTTTGAATTTCTTTTAAAAATTATCATTTTTAGAAACTGTGAACAAGGCTCTTCACTTTGTTTGGACTAAACCAAAATCAACTTCAACGTATTTTGCGTTCTTAAGAATAGATAACTAGTTGTTCTATAAAGTGTCTCGTTTGATATCGTACACTCATCAAAACGTAGATAACTAGTTGTTCTATAAAGTGTATCATTTGCAGATCGTACACTCATCAAAACGTAGATAACTAGTTGTTATATAAAGTGTCTCATTTGCAGATCGTTCACTCGTCAAAACGTATCTTATTTCATTAACAACTTTTATGTGTGTCTGACAGACTCTCGTTGAAATGTAAATACAGATAAGGATTTCAACTATAATTACCTACAGGAGTTTATTAAAATTAATTGATTGTGAATAAATATTTAGTGTCTTCACAATCATAAAGTGCAATACATTTGTTTACAAACATACTATTAAGATAACGATGTCGCCTTCGTCAAAATAAATTCTACGACTCAAGTTCGTAAAAAGAGGAAAACAATAACTTATAAAATTACGAATTAATATGCACGTCGCGCACCAATAAGTGCATTTGAAACGCTTCACAATAGATATGTATTATTAATTTTATTACAGAAAAAAATATTATAGTGTTTTACCTCCAAGCATGTGACGAGATGTTGATCCCGTCTGTTGTTTGAATGCCTCGATGGATCCAAACAAGTTTTAGCTCTTCTAACAGCGTGATTGAGTTTCCAATTGGGAACACGTACCTTGAAGAAACATATCGGTATAGTATACTGTAAAAGTAATGAAGTTGTGTGCACTATGAACACAATTCAAAACAAGTAATAGTATGTGCATATATAATCCGCACACACTCTCCTTTCGTTTGTGTAAATAAAACATAGCATTTAAAATGAAAACGTATTTATTTATAAATACATAGAAAACAATTTCAAGTTGGAAAGCAAACACACATTTGTTTATCATAAATATATATTTTGTACTGCAAGTATTGTTCTATTGGGCTACTTAAGTTATAAAATGATCAATTTTGTGTCAAATTCGTTATTGCACAAATAAGCACGTGCATACTGTCATCGGAACTAAATAATTAAATCAATTTGGTTTTGTCCGTAATCAGCTGCAGAAAGAAAACATGGTTATTTGCTTCTTTTATACAAGGAAAAACAACCGGCTGACTTGATAGAAACACTATGATTTCATGGATCCATCTCAAACCTTGTTGCTTGTTCCTATTTCACGAGGTGATGCTGACATAACCGGAAGCCTGTCGACCGTCCTGTTGTTCGTGTCATATTTTTCTTCCATTTTCTCAAATCTGAATATATACGGAGTGACTTTTCCATTGTGTTTGGTTTGAATAAAGCACAGAAGACATTGAAATGCCAAGAAAAATTGTACAGAGTATGTTTTTATTTCTAACTTGTTCAGTTGTGAAATGTTGCGCATGTGTACATAACAGAACCTAACTGGAGATCGTCGCCGTGTATAATTTGTATTTATGCAAACTGTTAATACTCATAATAGTCTTATAGTTGATGTCTTTTGTTCGCTTCCGGATATAAAACTAATTTATTTCATAACTTATAAAAACGAGCTGGTTGAAATTAAGTTTATGGTTAATATTTCAAATCAGTCAACCCCTTTTTCGATATTGTCATCGATACTTGTGTTGATCTTTATTTTCATCAAAACATTTTCCGTACGTACGGGCGATTTTCTTTCAATAAAGACAAAGTGTCATAATTTGTCTTATCTGTCACACACACAAGACAACGATGCGACAATGAATACATTTACCAGCAAAACGACAACAATCGAGTTCATATCAATTAAATTGATTCGTATCTATTATGAACACTAAAATGTTTTTATTTTAAATGAGAATCGGCGTTTACATTTAGGGCATGCACAAATATAATACAAGCGTAAATAATAAACTATACGTATCGTTAGTATTATTAAAGTGTTCTCTTGTTATGCAAGTGAAGAAGTATACAGGGACTAGTGTAGAATTAGTATTTGGAGTAAGTTTATACAAAATAATTTCTCTATGTACTGAATTTCTTGGTTTTACTATCAACCATTTCTACGTGAAAGATCGATCTGAAATTTGGCATGAACATTGACAATAGTTTAGTAACAATAAAGCAGTGCCAATGTTTTGCGATTAAAACAGATAAAGTTGTCGCACATTGTTGTTACATTATACTAATTAATCGAGGCATGTAGGGCTTTACTCTCTAAACAAATCACAATATTTTACTCGAAGACATAGTTTACACTTAAGACTGTTGTTCTGGCTTACACTTAGTTTACACTTAAGACTGTTGTTCTGGCTTTATCTCTTGGAGATATTGATAGGGAAAGCATGGGTGTTCACTACTGAATCCATGGCATATGATACAATAAGATATTATAGTTTAAAAAAATGCACCAAAGAAGGTTACATTCCACTAGAAAACGGTCGAAAAAAGACGGTGCCAAAACAGTCGATTTCGATTTGTGTCGAGTTCTTTCTTGGATTAAATATAACATATCTTTTGTATTGCCAAACTCGATTTAGCTTAAAATGCCATTACATAACAGGTATGGTTATGGGGATCTCTTTGCGCAAAATGATGCATTTATTGTCGCTTTATGTTATCGCTGTTACATTAAAGTATATAAGGAAACTATTAAGTATATTGTTACCTTGTTATTTTCGAAAATTGTGGACAATTGCAACGGGAACCACAATTGCGAAGATTTGTTAACATCGCGTTTTATTCGTATCATTTCTGAATCTAACCGCACAAACAATTTGATACCACAAACACTGTTTTATTTCGATCTACTTTAATGGGTTTTTTTTTAAATAAAAGCCATTTTTCAATAAACAATATTACGTTAGTTATTTCTTTCATGTCATATGAGTCCGTCCGGTCTAAAACCTTTTCATTACCTCCTAGGACAAAACATAATTATTATTTTATGCACATATGCAAAAATATTGAAATTGCACGCCTTCTTAAATAATAATTTTATGTTAAGATAATACTTGTTTTAAACCTTATATTTAATTAAATGCAGTTGACCCAAATATTATTTTCGTATTGTCCAATCGTATAAAGATTTAGGCAAACGTGAGCTTTTTGTCAAATCATAATCGATATTTGGCAGTATTGCTAGGATTGTTAGAAGGCAGATGCCTCGTCATTAATTGCTGTTAATTTAACACCCACCTCCATCCCTTCTTTTCCGTATTGTTTGTAACCCATTTTTAGTCGGCAACATTCTATATTTGTTTTAGTTACTATAAAGACATTTAATCTTTTGAATTGTTGTAAATATTTTCTATTGTTTTTTCTTTCTTTTCATAGCTTTAAAGTCCGTGTTTTTATAAACCTGTCGTAGACAAACTTTTTGGGGGTTTGTTTTTACCGCTCATTGTGCCAGTTAATTAAAAAAGGTGTTCTATTTTGATCTACATAAAGACATTTTACAATAAAAGCGTGTTTTTATCGCCCATTATGCTATTCAGTAAAAATTGTTCGATTTTGATCTATTTAAGAGCATTGTATTATAAATGCTCNATATATATATATATATACGTATCGTTAGTATTGTTTAAGTGTACTCATGCTACGCCAGTGTAGAAATCTAACAGAACTAGTGTCGAATTATTATTTGAAGTAAGTTTATACAAACTATTTTCTTTATTTACTGAATTTCTTGAGTTTACTATCAACCGTTTCTATCAAGGAGTGCCTATGTTTCGCGATTAAACAGATAACGTTGTCTTCTAGGTTACATTATACTAAATAATCGAGTCATGTAATCTCCTAAAATCATCATATTTTACTCGAAGGGATGTTTTACACTGTAGACTGTTGTTCTTGCTTTATCTTTTGGAGATATTGATCGGGTAATCATATGATACAATTAGGGATTATAGTATTTACAAAAACGCACCGAAAAAGGTTATTTTACACTAGAAAACAGTCGAACAAAAACGGTGCAAAAACAGTAGATTTTGATTTGTGTCGAGTTCCTTCTTGGATCGAACGTAGCATATTTTGTACTGCTTAAATCGAATTAGCTTAAACTGCCCTAACATAAAAGGTATGGTTATGGGGATTTCTTTGCGCAAAATGTTGCATTTATGTTCGCTTTATGTTGTCGCTTTAACATTAAATTATATAGGGAAACTATTAAGTATATTGTGACATTTTTATTTGCGAAATTGCTTGAAACTGTGTGGTACACGCGACGGGAACCAAGATTGCGTAGATTTGTAAACATCGCGTTTCATTCGTTTCATTTCTGAATCTAACCTCACAAACAATATGTTACCACAAATAATGATATATTTCGATCTACTTTAATGCATTTAAAAAAAGCCATTTTCCAATAAACAATATTACGTTTGTTATTTCTATCATGTCATATGAGTCCATCCGGTATAAGACCTATTCATTACCACTCAGGACAATTCATTATTTATTTGTTTATGTACATATGCAAAAATATTGTAAATGCACGCCTTCTTAAATAATAATTTTCTGTCAAGAAAATACTTGTTTTAAATCTTACATTTAATAAATTGTGATTGACCCACACATTATGTTCTTATTGTCCAATCATATTAAGATTTAGGCAAATGTGAGCTTTTTTTGTCATATCATAATCGATATTTGTCATAATTGCTAGGATTTTTAGAAAACAGATGTCTCGTCATTAATTGCTGTTAATTAAACTGCCACCTCCACCCCTCCTACGCCGTACGGTTTGCTACCCATTTTCGTCTTCATTCTATATTTGTTTTAGTAACTATAAAGACATTTAATCTTTTGAATTGTTGTAACTAATCTATTTTTTTCTTTTTATAGCTTTTAAGTACGTGTTTTATAAACTTGTCTAAGAATATCTTTTTGGGGGCGTGTTTTTACCGCTCAATATGCCAGTTAATTAAAAAAGGTATTCTTTTTTGATCTTCATAAAGACATTTTAAAATAAAAGCGTGTTTTGATCGCCCAAAATGGCATTCGGTAAAAATTGTTCGATTAAGATCTTTTTAAAAGCATTTTATAATAATGCCCCTTGTTCAATAAACGATAGCAGGTTTGTTCTTGCCTTTATGTCATATGAGTCCGCCCAATCTATGAAATTTATAAAATTGAAAATACCGTGTACGTTTACGACGAAGAGAACTAGGCGATAAACGAAGAAGGCCGGACATGTTGGCAACCGGGTACCAGATACCACGATCGGCATTCAGGTTATATATTTGAGGTAGCTGGACAAGCTACATGCATTATTTGAAGTATATCTGTTATATTACATTTTTTTTTAAATACATTCCCTAGCTACTGGATCTCATGTGCAAAAGTTACAGTGACCCGAGTAATATGGATACAATAAAATATAACAGTATTATAAACAGTACTCTGTTGAAAAATCGAGTTATTTGTCTGCAACACGTGTTTCGGTATTTTAATGGAAAAATGCTACATTACAAACAATAAGAAAGTCTTAAACTCAGTATCACACTATTGAAACTGAAGTCCATAAAAACAATTTTCTTGTGATATATACTTAGCGCGCTAAGGGTATATGAGCATGCAATGAATATTGTATTGTGACATTCAAAATGGAAGAGAAATTTGCAGCGTACATATATTTTCTATGCTAGACATGTAGGCGGTACAAGCTTGGACAATATAGGGAATATAGCTCGGTTAAGCGTGCAATACACAACGAGTATTACAACCGAACATTGGCGAACGAGTATTTAACAGTTAATAATTTCATCTTAAACGAGAAATGGGATGCTAGACTCGTAGGCGGTACAAGCTTGGACAATTATTAACGCAACCCGTTCAAACATAATAACGTCACTGATGACTGGACCGCAGGAANATTAGAAAGTCTTAAACTCTGAAAGTACAGAAAAGCTAGTAGTAATATCACACTATTGAAACTGAAGTCCATAAAAACAATTTGCAGCGTACATATATTTTCTATGCTAGACTCGTAGGCGGTACAAGCTGGGACAATTATTTACAAAATACGGCGGTCATAAATACCCCGCCCAAACGTCTAGTTATGGCTCCCTACCAAAGTGGCTCAATGAAGGAGCTTTAACAAAGGAAGACGGCGCTAATATACATCCGAGCGTTAACAAAGACAACCATGCCAATTTAGCCATTCCAATTTTCTGGAGACTCGCATACAATTTATTTGAACGTGCCGTCCATTCTTCTGCATACATCCGCTATTAGAATAGTAATGTAGATATGTGTAATACATGGACTTTCAACACAATTATCCAAGACTTATTTTTGATGAACACGTGGGTGTAACCGGACTCTGTATGGGCGGGGCTATGTCCCTTGCAGCAGCTATCCTGGTTCCTTAAATCTCAGCCGCTGCCCCTTGTTATGGTATCCCAAGCAAGGGACTTGTGGCGTCAGCACCATCACCATTCCCGTGCAGACTCACTTCGAAAAGCAGAATCATAATGATAACTTTGAACTATTTATGTATGAAGGCTGCGGCCATGCTTTTATCAGCCCTACATGTCCGCTTGGTAAATATAACGAGGATGCCTGCAAGTTGGCTCTTGAGCGGATGAATGATTTTATGAACAACCACCTTGCTTAAGTGTTCATTATGTTGGCATCACAGTAACGTCATGTCTTAACGTTGAACTGTAAACGAACAGAAGCTTTGGCCATAGCTTAACAAACCACACTGGACCGCTTGGTAATAACAACAAGTGTGTTTGAACGTTTGGATATAGTATATATATACCAACAAACACCTTGGTTTATTTTTTCTTCTTATTGCTTGTGTATTGAATGAGTGATTTGCTGGTTGTCCCATGTGTTCCGTTATTATTTAATCCTTATAGATACAATTTTAATGTTTTAAATAATTGTGTTTGACAATTATTTCTTAAAGTTATTTCTTTATAACATATTGTCATAGCGATTTTGTTTTATTGTAAAAGCATTAAAAGCACTTAATGTACTGCTGGTATGTTATCATCTAAATTACCATGCTTTTGCAAGATTTATGCAATTTATTAGCTTACTTTATTTTTTACCGCATATACAGTTTTATCAAATAAAAACTACCAGTAATAAATGTTCAGCATCCAATGTCTGAGCGGTTTAAAGCAAACTAATCGTAATTGAATTGTATGCAGTTCTGACTCTTTGCTCCATTTTTGTATTACATTGTGCTTAGATGTTCTTTTGCTACTGAACGTGATTCGGTGTTTGAGATCGTATAAGGTCAAATTTCAACATGCTATGTGTCTCAACTTCTTATTGCGGCTGAATGCGAGTCTCACACATGACATTTTTTAAATAATACATGTAACTTCACTAATTACAAATTGATTGGTATCATGTTGATATGGTTCAACATTGATTCGATTGTAACCTAAAATGCTACATACACTGAAGACACTTCTGTTATCAACTCCCTACCGTTGGGGAACCTTGTATGGTGCATGTAAATACACTTATTGAATTTTGGGACGAGTGATACATTAAGCTTATGTTACAAACCAAATGCGAGCCCATCTACGAACAGCAAATCCGTCTCAATTATGCCGAACGTTTTTCATGCGACTAGTAATAGAGCTATGTAAATCGATTTTAAGAACAAAAATGGTATTGTTATTGTTGTTGTTTTTAATCTAACGGATGGTCTCCGTCAGAAAGGAGTCATGTCTGCACTCAAATGTATAGGGCGTCATCAGGTTTTGTAGTTTTTGCAGCATTCTTTCTTCAACAAACACAACTTCAGAAGATACTTTGGCGGAATATCCAACAATATTTTACGAAGGGGGACTTTTGAATCTTCACTCAAAGTATGTAAACCTGTGTATTATTGGTGTTGATGCTGATATATTAATACAGCAAAACACAATATATCACTGCTAGTCTAACTAAAGTTCGATTTCAAATAACGAAGACGACGAAAATAGGTACTCTTGCATTGGCTATCCCAAGGCATTTAGCCTCGATGTATTTTATTTCCGTATTTTGTCTCTTATGATTCCAAAATGCGTAAATGTTCAGTAAGTGGATAGCTCTAGGTTAAGTGTAAGGTTAGGAGCTCCATAAATCCGGTGTTAAGCCCAAACGGTTATGATTGCCCGTTCCATAGCGGTGAACACAGTTATACTATTTTTATTTTTGTTTGTGTATCTTTTCTAGTTCATTTATTTTGTGTATGATTGTTGAAAAATTGATCCTTACCATAAACAAAGGATCGTATTTTATAATAAAATGGCTCTTCTGCTGATGCAGCTTCAGTTTCACTGTAGTTTATATTTTTTTCTGAGACATTAATGAAGTGTGAAAACGCGCAAAACGTGTTTCACAGTAGATTAATAAACTGTACGCCGAAAGGATATTGTGATTCGCTTCTAAATAAATTAAATATAGTGATAGTATGTGCAATTACGCATTTTGGGGATGACAAATCGTGTATTATGTGACGGAATTCTAAATTGTTCTTTTAGAAAGGTACAAATGGTTACCTTCGTTCGGTTAACTGCAATGTTAATATGTACTCTAAGCAAGTGTTGTTCTTTTAAAACAAAACAATTTCATATGTTTCGGTGTTTCGGTCCGATGTAAGTGTATATTGGTATGCCTGTTCAATTTACAAAGGCTTGAAATATAGTTTATTACCACAGCGATGAAAATTAAAGTCTAACTGTTAGCTTTGTTAAGAATCCACAGTAAACAATTTGAACACTGCACGTATGTTGCATAATAATAAAAAAATTCAATAACTTCAGATTCAAGTGTACATGTGCTTATGATGTTTCATGTTAAATTCAAATATATTTGCAGCATTTGTTTAAACATCAACCGAGTAAGATAATGTTTATGTATAAAAGTCCTTGTTACATTTACAGTAGTTATGCTGTCATTGTCATACGCCTAAATGTGCGTTTGGATGTATATAGTAGTTGCGTCCCTTTGATTATATTTGATAATATAATTATTGTTCCAGATGAGTGTCCCAATATTTGTGAAAGACATTTACATACATTAAGTTGTATATATTTTGATTGAAATATATCTTATTGCCGAAGATTTCAGAATATGTTGCTTGGTATTTGAGAAAGATATGATATCCGTCATATATTCAGGGGACATGCTATCCAAGGTTTTATATATTGAGCGCAGTCATGGCATTTGACTCGACTTCAACAAGTGAACCATTTCATATTACTAAATACAACAACAGTTGGTGTTCAGCTAGATATATGAATGGTTATGTTTTCTGCTCGTTTTTGGAAAAAAAATGTCAATATTTAAAATATGTTCCAGCTTGTGTGTCCCTTTTCGGCAACAGCAATCAAAAGATGTCATTATAGATATTAATAAGAGTATATAAAGTTAAGTTTGTTATTCAGATAACAATAAATGTGTTCAAGACAAAAAAGTAAGGAATTATTGTTTTGAATACATATGTTACTTGTGTATCCAAAGTATTATGCTGATCTACAAATCCCTACAGTTATATTCACAAGATGGCTATCTAATTATGTTCACTTTAAACACTGGAAACACTGTAAGTATACATGATCATGCCAAAAAGTACACATGCGTTGTCAGTTAGTTTATACTTTCAATTCCAAAGGCTCTTACACGCATAAAAATGGCATAAACACTTTTATTTATTTAATAATTAGATGGATAATAAAATATATTTAAATAATGCATATCATATTTACAGTGTTACATTCTAATATATCAAACAATAACAAAATTAATACCAATCAAAACAAACCATTATATAATATACATTATAGTGTTTAAGTTAATACACGCACATGCACTTTTATAAAACACAATTGGAAATAATTACAATACATTAATTGATAGGAAATAAACTTATAATGTAATAGTGTACATTCGATCTTACTTATAAATATGCACAATTCATATCTTATATTTTATGCATGTCCAATTTTTGATAATACACATTATACAAGCAATCAAAAATTAAAGGAATTAACTAAGAAACTTAACAAAAGTAATATGACCATGCGAAAAAATGCTATTTTCATTTTTTTACCAATTAATTAAGGCGAATTAAGTTAACTTTGCAAGCATGGTCTGCATATTATCTACCTACACAGNCTAATAACCAGTTTTTTCCTTCGGAAAACCTGGTTAAAAATTAATAAAAAGTGAAGGGAATTAACTAAGAAACTTAACAAAAGAAATGTGACCATACCAAAAAATGCTCTTTTCATTTTTTAACAAATTAATTTAGGCAAATTTAGTTAACTTTGCAAGCATGGTCTGCATATTACCTACATACACTGACAATCACAGAACAATACAGCCATTTAAACTAAAGCAGAAACTATTTTTTCTTTTTTAAGCATCAGTGACCTTGACCCAACTGGCTCAAAATGCAATCTCAATCTAGGTCTGCATGTAAGCCAGCTAAAAACACATAATTACAGCACAATATCTTCATACAATCAATATATTGAGTGTTAATTGTTTTCTACTTTTAATAACAGTGACTTTGATCTCACTGGGCCTTATATGCAACCTCAACATACGGCTGAATGTAAGCCATCTTCACGCAAAATAACCGAAAAATATCTCTATAAACAAAAAATTTATTGACAACTCGTCTTCTTTTCTTAGTAACAGTGAAATTAGCACTACGGGCACCAAAATCGAGGTCACTGAACAATTTCCATAACGTCGACATTTGCGAGAGTAGTAAAGTTCGAACTATTCGGTTTACATTCTAGTGAAAAATGAATAATTGATGCGCATACTGGATGTTAGCACAAAAGTAAGTCCTAATAATGTAGATTTTTTTAAATGTTTAGCGGCACGAGTTGGCAGAAAATGAAAGTAGTACTTCCCGTCATACACCGCGCGAAAAAAAACAGGATTGTTGAGAAGCGACACACGTGGTCAAAATGAGTATGATGGGAAATAAGGGTATCACGTTTACAGATTTTTCTAACCGTTTAAACGAAATGAAATAAACGAAACGTTACCGTTTAAACGGTATCCCTATGTCCGTTTTAAAAGCATCGGTAACATGGAATTTTCAAACTGAAAGTAGTTAATATTTCCGGAAGTTATGTTCAGTGCATATCCCATTCGTGCAATGACGTCATATTAAAATCATAAATTATTATAAACCAGACCATCCATATCACCACATGTGTATTCGTCATTCTATATCGTTTGACTGCAGAAAATGATAAACCAGTTAACTAGCAAAAACGTAATGAATATATAATTTGGTTAAAATATTGCTTTTCAACATGCTATCGCAGTGCTTTACTTTGCTAATCAATCACTTAAAATATTTCAAGATGGCGGCATATGCACTGTTTCTTTGCCAAGTTGTAAGATTTTCGGAAAGTAGCGAAGATTTTCCGTTTGTTTCCGTTCATGTCCGTGCCATCCGCTTACCAATCAGAAATAAATTACTGCGGAATTCGGTAGTGCCCGGATTTACCGCAAGTACCTGGATTTCGCAGTTCGTCATCGATATACTTCGTGCGGCTAGTCGGCTACGTTATTTTCACACCAATATTTATGATTGATATTGACTGTCGTTTAAACGTTTACTGTTTTTGTAAACGTTTTTGAGCAAAACACGAAACGCGACCGTTTAAACGTTTAAACGTGATACCCTTAATGGGAAAAATTTCACAATGTGTTCATCTTTGTAGATTATGATATTTCTTTTGATTTTTTTAAGAATTTACGCTTAACATCTGTTTAATACGGAATCAGGAAAGTGCCATCTATAATCTCGCCCTTCTTTCATCAAGGGCGACACACGACAGACGAAGCGATACACGATATTTTGCGCGACACAAGAAGCGACGCACGATATTTTGCGCGATACACGAAGCGACGCGCGAGAATGTACCACGAAATATCGGCCTTGTGTAGGTAGCCCAAAAGGCGATATATCGTGGTAAATTTCGCGTGTCGCTTCGTGTATCACGCAAAATATTGTGTGTCGCTTCGTGTAACGCGCAAAACATCGTGTGTCGCTTTGAGTATCACGCAAAAATATCGTGTCTCGCGTTCAAAGGGCGACACACTAAACACGAAGCGACACGCGATATTTTGCGCGACACACGAATCGATACACGATATTTTATTATTCAAATATTGCCCATATTATCCGAATATCGTGTATCGCGGTCTAATTTCAGACCGCGACACACGACACTCGAAGCGATACTCGATATTTTGCGCGATACTCAAAGCGATGCAAGATATTTTGTGACATGCGATATTTGTACTGTTCAAATATCGCTGAAATACGGAATCCGGATAGTGCCATCTATAATATCGACCTTCTTCCATCAAGGGCGAAACACGATACACGATATTTTGCGCGACAGTCGCGGCGACGCACGATATTTTGCGCGACAGTCGCGGCGACGCACGATATTTTGCGCGACAGTTGCAGTCGCCCTTTGAACACGACCGTCGCCCCCATTAGAACGCGACCGTCGCCCTTTTATATGCGATATCTCGCCCTTTGAACCCTTGATAAAAGAAAGGCGAGATTATAAATGGCACTATCCGGATTCCGTACTGTAATAATATCGCCTGTCGACTCTCGCGTTTTAAAAAAATCAGGGGAGACAAAAAGGGGATATTTTTATTTTTATTTTTAAATATCCCCTTGTTGTCTCCCCTGAGTTTTTGATCGAGTATCGCTTCGTGTGTCGTTTGTCGCGGTCTGAAATTAAACCTCAATACACGAGATTCGGATAATAATAGGCGATATTTGAATAATAAAATATCGTGTATCGCTTCGTATGTCGCTCTAAATATCGTGTGTCGCTTCGTGTTTCGTGATATTATGCGCGATACTTAAAGCGACACACGATATTTTGCGCGATACACGAATTGATACATGATATTTTGCGCGATACACGAAGCGACACGCGATATTTACCACGATATATCGCCTTTTGGGCTACCTACACAAGCGCGATAGCTCGTGGTACATTCTCGCGCGTCGCTTCGTGTTTCGCGCAAAATATCGTGCGTCACTTCTTGTGTCGCGCAAAATATCGTGTATCTCTTCGTCTCTCGTGTGTCGCCATTGATGAAAGAAGGGCGAGATTATAGATGGCACTTTCAGGATTCCGTAGTTTAAAGATATTCTTTGTGCATTTTCAATTTTTAAGAAAAAGGAACTGCCGCTGGAAAGTTGATACTGTTGAAGAAAAGATATTGCGATAATAATTATCATCGTTGTGATTCTTGCGAAAATGAAATAAAAAAATCTTACAATTGTTTTACAATGAATGTTTTCCTCTGAAAAAAACCACACAATTTAATAAACATGCATTATGGGAGAGGCTGATTTGGCCGTCTGATCCCCGCGTTTATAATAAACGTACAATATATTAAACAAATGAATTTGACACATATTTTCAGTATATTTGTTATCACGTTAATAAACTTGAATTGTCTAAATAAACCCGATGAGCACACTTCGCTNGTGTCGCGCAAAATATCGTGTATCGCTTCGTCTGTCGTGTGTTGTCCTTGATGAAAGAAGGGCGTGATTATAGATGACAATATCCGGATTCCGTAGTTTAAAGATATTCTTGGGTGCATTTTCATTTTTTTTTAGAAAAAGGAACTGCCGCTGGAACGTTGATACTGTTGAAGAAAAGATATTGCGATAATAATTATCATCATTGTGATTCTTGCGAAAAAAGATTAAAAAAAAACAATTGTTTAAAAATGTATGTTTTCCTCTAAAAACAAAAACATTCAAAATTTAATAAACATGCATTATGGGAGAGGCTGCCTTGGCCGTCTGATCCCCGCGTTTATAATAAACGTACAATATATTAAACATATGAATTTGACACATATTTTCAGTATATTTGTTATCACGTTAATAAACTTGAATTGTCTAAATAAACCCGATGAGCAAACTTAGCTTAAATTAGCTATGTTAAGATAAAGATTTCATGCGCAGAACATTTACGTCATGTGTTAATATGCATGACTGATGTAAAAGGTTTTGTTTATTGTACTTTTTTGTTTCGTATATATCGTATTTTTTAACAAATTAAAACATGTTAATTTTGTTTTCAAAATAAAAAAATAATGTTGAGAAACCGAAGGGATTAATAGAGTAAAATGCAAGTGATGATTACAGATAGTAATGATCGCTCGGCACGAAAGTCTCGTGGTTCCGATTGTTTTAAATTCGCTAAATAAACTTACTCTACACTTATTTTAGGTATCACCATTGCGAAATGTAAAATTCATATTATAATGCAAACATAATAGAATATCGTGTACGATGTTCATATTTTACAACAATTCACTTTTTTGCTTTGGGAATGTGCTTCTTAATATTACATATACTCACAGTATCAAACTTAGATAACTCACTCATAACACAGTGCGTATCTTAAACAAATACTTCCAATTGACTTATTTTAGCATTTTATTCTAAACTACTAATAAGTCGCTGCAAGCGCTGCACGTACCAGTTAGCAGCATTGTTCATAGCGTACCAATTCAACGACTCCCTATAGTAATGTAACGCCCTTTCATAGTCTCCTTCCATTTCATAGCAGTGACCAAGCAAATTGAGCGCTGTCTCAATGTGATACATGTTGATTGTCCCATCGCGTGTAGTTGTTTGCCACGTTCACCGAGTTCTCCATACGTGAGGTACTGTAGACAGTGAAGGAAAGGAAGAGCAGCCACCTCCGCGCATTCCATGTATTGTTTCTGTACATAATTTCTCTGTGCAACTTCCTCTTCAGTCATACCGCGATTAATTTCAAATGACAATATGTATGGGGCACAGTACACTTCTTGTCTAAGAAACTTTACACAGAATGCGAATGGCGGTTCACTGAATCCGCTGTCACAATTATCTGATAGCATGTTAGCAAACACTTGGAGATCTATATCTCTACTTCCGCACACAGCCTTGACTTTGCAATAATATCCCCTCTCCACGTCATCCAACACTCTCCATGCAGCGTGAAGATGCCCACAACAGTATAGCACAGAAGCCAACTTTTAGCGACTAGAGGCTACATCCGTGTTTAAAGAATATTGGAATCGCCGTATGATGTCGCTTAAAAGAGGGCTTCTTAGTCGCAAACACATAGATGCATTGAATTGTGTAATGCGTACAATTGATTAATACATTCGAATGCAACGTTTTTCAATTTGGGATTGGTGGTATATTCAAAACAAGTGCGTAATTTATATTTTATATCTTGCTCGAACGTTGAAATCGAACTGTTTTCATTATATGTAATAACTCTTAAGCTCATAAGAAACATCCTCAAGCACTCATACTTCAGCAAAAAATTGATCGTGTAATACAAGCGTAGAGGTACTAGTTCACCTTCTCCAAATTGTCCGATTGGCTGTATACCACACGCTTGTAACCGACATCCTTATTTTTCAATATCTATATAAAATAAATCTTGCAAGTCGTTCTTTATCAAGTAATCCACGTACTGGAAAAGGCGTTTCTGTTGCACCACAGACAGTTTTCCGTCAAACAAGTTCACTCCTTCTATGATATAATGAGGGAGGCTTCCCAGTCGCAGTCATTTCCTTAATACTTGTAAACACAGTAAAAGTAGAAACATGATATTATGTTCCTTCCACAGAGAAGGGTGGGTTCTCTCTATTGTGTAGAACATAATAGTCTTACAATGAAAACTTGTGGTAAAATCCCACACCATTTTTTTAAATAAGGATTGTTTAATTAATTTTAAGACAATATAACATTTTATTTGAGTGATATTAAAACTAAACATCAACATTCGTTCTTTAAGGTTCGGAGACAGTCGCCATTCTTCCCGCTTGTAATCACTGTCAGGATGACCGACAGGTACCAGGAAAGACGGAGCTACCCGTGCAGCCTCAAGTAATTTACCTGGCGGTCAGTGTCTACCTTGTGGGCTCCACGCAAGACTATCGTAACTCATTATATAATACATAGTAAATTACGATAGTCTTGCGTGGAGCCCACGACCTCTACATCTGTCTATCCATCGTTGTATTTCTGGCAGATGTTGGCAAACGTGAGTTGCGTGTACAATATCCCAGTTGGGTATATTACTCACAGAAGGTCCATTTTTTGTTATCTCTCCTAGATTCCAATTTAGTTGTTTTGTTTCCTTTTTACATTGTTCCGAGCTGAACAGTACTTGCCCAGAATCTTTCCTCACATACCTGTCATCGCACAGACGGGTCTCCGGCTCCGGTGTGTCTCGCCGGACGACCTGTAGCAAGTACTGTTGCGGTGTAGTGATGTCGTCATGAAGCATCAGACGGTTCCTCATCCCAGCCATCCAGTCTCTCCAGTCTGTCATGATGTTCGTATGGTAGTTACTTTTTAGCAAATCAATATCAGAATTGAGACCCGGAGTGGTGGTCCCTTCCGATTGACTTCCGAAATGAAAACACTCCACGTTGTCACCCCTTATCTGGTATCCTATCATTACCAAGCGCTCTCTCCTTAAGTATGTTTCTCTCCTCTCCAACACAGTGCATTTTCCAGCTCCAATAACATCCAGTACTTCCGATATCCGGATAGACAATGCTGGGAAGTATTCTGGAATCTTGATGTAAAACTATTCAATCAGAATTGTGTAGGTTATTTGTAAATGCATCATCATTGTTAGACAAATACTTTTACCATATTAAGATGTGGTTATTGAAAACACGGATACACGCATTAATACACTGTCAGTGATATTTTGTTTTTATATATTTGAAACAAACGTATCATAGTCATTTAACCTTCTATATTTTATAATGCTGTTTTCCACTATTAAAACCTACATGAATATATAAACAATAAATTGATTGTAAATAAACATCGTATTGACTTCACAATCATGAAGTGTACTGAAATTTTGAAAACAAATACTTGTCAAGCATGAATACATCTTTGTCAAAATAGCAAAGGAGCCTCAAGTTTGTTAAAGTATAGGTTCATAACTTCGTTATATATATCAAAAACAAATATTCTTCACGCAACGATACGTGCATTTAAAACTCGATTTAATTGAGATGTATTATTTATTTTATCAAAACAAAATTATACTCTAGTGTTTTACCTGCAAGTTTGTGACAAGGTTTTGATTCCGTCTGTTGTTTGAATGCATCGATGTATCCACATGAATACGAGCTCTTCTAACAGCATGATGGAGTTTCAAACTGGGAACACGTACCTTGAGGAAACATATAAGACAGTATAATATAAAAGTAATGAAGTTTTGTTAAGAATGCACACAATTCAAAACAAGTTATATCATTTGCATATATAATCCGCCAATTCAGTATGTTCGTTGTCATTGTGAAAATCAAACATAGCATTTCAAAACAAATACGTAGTAATTCATAAATATATCAAACCATGTTCAAGGCGATAATCAAAAACATATTTGTTTATCATAAATATATATAATTGTGTACTGCAAGTATTGTTCTATTGGGCTACTTAAGGTAAATGTTAATCAATTTAGTGACATAAATCGTTATCACACAAACATACACGTGCATGCTGTCTTCGGAACTTAAACGTAAAATCAATTCGGTTTCGTTCATAATTTGCTGCAGAAAAAAAACATGATTATTAACATCTTTTAAAGAATGAAAAACAACTGGACGTTGTGCTAAAAAAGGAATTCAAGCTTCCATGGATCCATCTCAAAACACAAACCTTGTTCCTTGTTCCTGTTTCACGAGGCGTTGCCAGCATACCCGGCAGACAATCCACCATCCGTGTGTTCGTATTATGTTCGTCTTCCATTTGCTCTAACCTGAATATATCAGGAATGACGTTTCCATATTGTTTAGTTCAATCATTTGTTAATAAAGCACAGACGACATGTAATGAGAAGAAATATGCACAGATCACGTTTTACTTCTAACTCATTGAGCTGCACAATGCTGCGCATATGTGCTCTACGGAACAAAACTGGATAATTTGAACATGTTCAATTTTACGTATGAATATAGTGCAAAAAAAATGCTTATAATACTTAAAGGTTGTCTCTTTTATTCACATAAGGATATTTTACTACTTCATTCCCTTTCATTACTCATAAACACAAGCCGGTATTAATTGAGTTTCCATTTACTTTGTCAAATAAGCCATAACCTTTGTTGATATTGTCATCGATACTTGGGCTAAATTTGAACATCAAATCAGTTTCCATTCGTACGGGCGATTCTCCTTCAATATAGACAAACAGTACAATAATGGGACAATTAGGTAGTGTATAAGTTAAACTTCAACCAATCTACGCATACCCCCCCCCCCTTCCACTCCGCCAGAGCGGAAAGAAAACTAAGACGTTATCATCATGCGCACGAAAATCCGCCCATCCAGTTACGTACAGTGCAAGTACATAATGCCTTTCTTGGGGGGGGGGATGGGGGAGTAAAAATCGTAATAACACATTTTAATGACATTTTGAAATTTACTCGGTATAAAGACCGTGAATCTGTGTTTAAACGTTCTAAGCGTTAGATGATAAATCCGTCAATACAAGTATAAGAAGACTTTTCTGAAAGGGTCGAACTTCAATGACATGAATTATGAAAACGGTTCGTTGAGGAGAAACAAATCGGTAATTAGGCCGCCATGATCTAGGATAGACATATAATTGGAAGTACCGTTTAAGGTTACGACGAAGAGAACCAGGCGATAAACGAAGTAGGCCGGACATGTTGGCAACCGGATACCAGATACCAGATCGAAATGCGGGTCACGTCGAAACGAGAGTAAATATACTGCTGACGTCGGCACGAACCTTGGAAGCGCTCAAATTGAAGGCAATTTACAGCCGGTCGGTCAGAAGGTGGATGTCGGATAGGGATCAGGCTGAGGAGCAATCTAAAAAATAGCAGTTTACATTAAAATATACAGATTCGGATATCAAAGAATTATCAAAATGATTTAAAATAAAACCAATGTTTTAAACGAACCTGAAGAAGATAAAATTGATGATTCCATTTAAGGTTTGCGATAATTATCGCGTTTACTACCGGTATACTTAGCGTTCGCAAACAAGAATCGTGGTACCAAACTAAAATAACGATAGTTATTTTATGGCAATTCAAATCTTAACGCGATAATATTTCTGATACAACTTAAAACCTAGGTCAAACAGGTACGCTGAAAAACACAGATGGCTTTATGCGCGCTGAAACACGCACATTCGCCAAATACCGGAATAATCCGCCATAGTGCAACACAGCGTTTTATAAGCCCCTGTCTCCCTGCCTCCCTTTCACTTACTCACTCAATCACTCACTTAAACCGATTTGACAGCTAGCATATTAAGTCTATACATTAAATCAAATGTCTCTATAGTAAGCCTATTCATTTAATGCGCCTAATCAAAGTCAATAGTTTGGTAAAACGAGACGCGTTAGTTTATTTCTTCACATATACCAACTGTTTCGGTGAAGGGTATTCATCGTCAGTACACGTAAACAAGCATGTATCAAATAACACATGTTCGGAGAAGAGATCGAATATTTTGTATTGAAAGATGTGCGTCTTTCCATCAATGTGGAAAATAAATGAATAGTTGAACTTTCGACCGAACCATCAAGGTACTAAAGTCAACGTAGAGTTTAGCTATCGCGTTACATTTTAAACATCTCGCTTTGTGTGAATAGAGATAGATTAAGTAGACAATCCCTTTTCGTCAGGTGATGTTGAGATTGAGAATTTAGTAACATGTAATATTATTAACTGCATAAATGAAAGTGAAGACGAAGCTGTACATAATATATGAACATTATGTACCAAGAAATATTGTTAAAGAAAAAGATATACGGCGTTGATTTTGGTAATAACATTAGTTACTTCTTCTACTTTGTTTCTGTGCAGTTCTTAGCTGCATCACACTTATATCAATTACGGCGTGTTGCGCCAGCTTTCATGACTTATTTCATATGATAAGATACTTTTGATAATTTGTATCTGTACAATTCATAGACAACTTTAAATGTCGTGAAATGTCTTAACCTGGTTTAAATAACTTAGCTATATGAGCGCTGAAAAACAGCGTGAAAAAAGGCTCCCTCCCTCGTGCGTCGCTCCGCCCTTGTGCAAACCAAATGAATGGCTAACATTTTAGTCTGCAATTCGCAAGGCTATGGCCATAACACAGGGCCGGCGTAACAACACGCCCCCCCTTACCGCTATGAACTCAGCTACCACCCTAATTAAGATTCTGATCTGTGGCAAACGCTAAGATACGGGGTAATAGAGCTTACGTGAGAAAATATCAGGATTCTCCCTCCCTCCCTTGCTTCCTCCCTCCCTCTCCCCCTCCCTATCTCCCTCCAACTCACTAACTTACTCACTTCAACCGGTTTGATAGCTAGTTGAAACTCACACTTTTACCAGATAAATCACTAACCCAACCCGAGTTTATAACCACATGTAATCTATATCACGCCTATGCATTTAATCAAAAGTATCTATATTAATCTTTTGCATTATAACTCTTCGAAAAATGCTATATTCTGGTTAAGGGATATCGTAATCAAACGAGACGCGTTGGTTTATTTCGTCACATATACCAACTGTTTTGGTGTCCGGTATTTGTCGTCAGTACACGTCAACAAGCATGAATCAAATTAGGTGTTTTGAAAAGCGACCGAATATTTCGTATTGAAGGATATGCGTCTTTCCGCCAATGTGGAAAATAAATGAATGGTTGACATTTCGACCGAATATCAAGTTACTTAAATCAGCGTTGTTTTCAACTTTCGCGTTACATTTTAAACACCTCGCTTTGTGTTTAGAAAGTTATTTGAATTATATACAATCCTTATTTGCCAGGTGAAGTTGAGATTCTGCCTATCGCGTACAATCACAATGTGTTTGTTTCAAGTGGTCCAACCGATCGTGTGTGTTGGTGCCGATCATTGACTTTTTTGTTTGATATTCAAATTTGAGATATATTTTATTCTTGCTAAATTCGATCAATGTTAATTATAATCGTAAAATTATTTTTTTACATATCAATGAAGATATGTTGCAAGAGATTATGAGGATCCTTAATACAATGGGAAATTACTACAATATTGTAAAACAAGCCTTAACAACAAATAATTATTCACGTATGCTCCGATCCAGATTTTGGCACATACTAAGGTGATATAACAATGAGTCAACATGCCTGAAATATGGATCCTCACTTAAGTGGTAGCTGAGATCATGGGAGGAGAGGAACAGTACTCAAGACTACGGCTAGTATATAGGTCCTTAGCATTATCAAGTAACGGCCCTACCCTTTCCGATTAACTCAGCAAACACGCAAGATACGATCCTCATTTTTGGCACGCAATTAGGTCAGGGTTCACGGAGCGTACGTGCACAAAATCATGAATACCTTTAGCATATGTGTTATGTTTGCACATATAATTTTCTCCTTTTTGAAATTGACTTGACGCTGACTGCATCTTACCCTAAGAACGCAAATTAGTAGATTATCTAAGGTATCATCGGAATTATCATTTGATACTATTCTTCAAACTGCAATTTCAGCATAATTTACAGTAGAAATCTGGAATTTATGGTAAAGATTCACTTACCAATGGTTTTATAAATGTGTTTTAGTTTATCTGATTCAAAGATCTTCTATGCGCCGTGAAAATGTGTTAAAATGTACTATTTTTAAAAACTCGGTTGGTGATAAATTCAAAGATCTTGTCATATAAATTTTGATGAAATGTGTATATATATTTATATATATTTATATATATATATATATATAGAGA
>VMBQ01005183.1:0-39323 GCA_007657795.1 Dreissena rostriformis
AATGTAAGACATATTGATGAAACGGAAAAATGCTTCTTTCAAATTGCTTCAATTTACATAAATGATATGACTTTTTTTCCAGAGTATTTTAGATACATAACAGTGAGCGTTCATCGATGATGAACACATATAATCACATTTCCATGCATTTAAAGTACTGAAAGGAATCTGAGCATACCAATCTTTGAAGTATGATGTATTGCAGAACACGTGCAATCTTTAAATCTTATGATGCCTTCATGTTTCGATTTGTTACATGCAATTCGGTAATACTGATATTGACAAGAGCATTTGAATAATATTACAACCCAATGAGAACGATTTTATTGAACCATAATATATAACATAATAGTTCAACAATTTTATAAATATTTTGTAATTAAATAATATTTGAATTAAGTGACATCGATAGCTTTCAATTGCGATATATCATACAAATATATATTAACAGGAATCAATGTTACCAACTAATAGCCAGACGTCAGACATTTCCCAAAATGCTTAATTGTTCTGTAAACAGCGACCTGTGATATATTTATGGCGAAAACATTGACACGAAGTATTCAATCTCAACGGAATTTCAATATTATTGTATCGAAGCTCTACTTTTATTGTGCATATCTACAATATTATGTTTATCAAATGATTCGTACAACTTGTATATGATTCTTCCGGTTTACAGCTTTACTCATTCGTTTATGATTATTATTGTATTGTATGAATTGTCTTGTAATGGAAATTTGTCATCAGTCAGAAAGAAAATACTACCGGACAGTAATATATCGTACGACAAAGTTTCTGAAGTTTGATAATTAATATGTTATGTGTGTGCGCTTTAAACCAATATAAAGCAGTGGTCATATCGTTCAGTTCATCATCAAAATCACAAACCATTGAAACAAATGCATTTTTGACTTTTATTTACATAATGTAAATATAACGATAAGATATCCTTATAAAAATACTGTAGTTTTTCATCCACTTAAGTTCATGTTAACGTCTCGCGTTTTTTCTGCAGTTTTTTTCCCCATTATTATTTTGTGTTTTGACCCAGGAGCCATCCATTTGTTAAAAAGTCTATCCACCAATTGACTCGTATCGCGTGCGAATTACAGACCTTATATTTTTTTTCGAAATCTTTCGATTAAACAATGCATTTAGAGTAAGTTTGCTTTTGGATATGTTTATTTTTGAAAATTGTAAACGTGCAAAAAAAAAACATCCATATTTTGCAAGATATAGCCCAGTACGTAGCAAATTGGTTTGAAAACCGTCATTTACATAAGGTTGTAAGACGAAATTCCCATAAATAATGATTACAAAACTCTTACACGGAATACATTATAGTATCTGGTGTTAAGTTTCGACGAAAAGTTCCGATTAGCATCTTTGTGTTCCTTATTAACGCTGCACGATGTGATCAGTCCCCAGAAAATGCAAGGGGAAAGGATGTTCACAACATAGACTTAACAAGATAAAATATGCTCTTTTTTACTTTTTTTGTGGTACACTACATTCCATCTTTATTTCATGCAAAGATATCTATTCATACGTCACACGAACACTAAATTGGTACATGAACATGTGTTGAATATATTGTACCACTAAAAATAAAAAAGAACATTTTGTATCTTATTAAATTTATGTTACCAGACCACATCTACCGTTGAAATGTTGGCTATTGCTATTGGAAACACTGATTTTGTATGGGTTATCTTTATTTTATGAAATATTTTACGAATTATTCGTAGATTAAGAATGTTAATGGGGCTTTAATGACCAGTTACTGCGTGATATTGAGTTTATATATTACTATTTGGTACTCCAGGATATGACGTGCCCACTGCGCACTCCTTTCCAAAAAAAAAGATTAATGTATGTTAAGTGTTATCGTACAATATCAATCTATGTGGTACATGGCAATTTGTTGGCATGTTTTAATGGCATCAAACTAGTAATGCGGTTATATAAATATTCAAGCGAGAACAGTAGAAATAGCTATTGTTGTAAAACGTATATATCCTGCGATATACAATTTGCAAACGAAATGGTGTAGTTGTACAACTATGTCATTTTAGGTTCCAATAAGTAAAGAAATATTTTCTTGAAATCTGCTACGTTATCAGTAACTCATAATGATCCGGAAACATAATTGTTTTATTGAAGATACACAAACATTGCTATTATTTGTATGCTCTACAATAAACCATACAACGACATTATTAATGTCTTATACAGCCGCCAGTCTGTGTGTTTTTTTTCCATCTTATAACGAAGATAAATGTCTGCAGCATTATTATAGAATTGACTGCTGTTTTTTTTATATCACTTATACGTGCTATTACATAAATGATCATTCTCAATGTTGTCGTCTGCAATGTTGATGTTACACCAACATACGATTGCATTTTATATCAATCGAAATAAAAAGTGCCATAAGTAAGGTGATGTCGAAGAGTTCTTAAACAAAATAACCAGGTACGCTAATTGTGCTACTAAGTAGACCTATATTAAACCGCTAAATATTTGCAGAGTTTAATTTTACTTATTATTTTTTTACACATAGTTCTTTGGACAAAAAAAGTATAATGATAAATATAATATATCAGATTTCCCTTTCCTACGCCATATTGGACTCGTCGGATATCAAATAATATTAAATATCACCTACCGTATAGTATCTATATGCAAAATAAAATCCCCAAATGTAGATCTATGCAACAGTTATCGTAAACCAATTGCAGACAGTTTGAATTCCCTACATTTATACAATGAACATAATTCGATTGGAGTTACATTTTTCCGCTACATTAATTATCGCACGAAATCTTTTTCAAGAGTGATCTCAGAAAGCAGCGGAGACACAAAGTTTTATTAATATGCAATACAACGGGATAAGAGAGTAATATCCAAAGGGTTTCCTCCATTCACATCTGCTAAAGATACAGAAGCTTTTGAAACTGTTATTGAATAAATGAAATTATTCGGTATACCAATTTGTACGCTGAAAAATGATTACGTTAAACCTGTTTGTATATCCCCTGATCTAAACAAAAGAACGACGTATGTTGGAAAAACCTGTTTCAAGTGTTCATATCAATTAATTGCGCTACTTACTGTTCTGTTCATTGCGTTAAATACCTTTTATAAAAAATAACGTAAGGAAAAGTATATATGAAGCAAATTAATCATAAGGATAAACCTAGTTTATTCAATGTGAACAAGCTCAATATATTTAAAAGACCAACATATGATGTCATTTACCGAATATCAAAGTTGTTTGCTGAAGGATTTCAGCGAAGTTGTTTAAAGTTATTATTCTATATAATTCAAAATATCACCCCACAGTCCCAGGCATGACTTTTTTTATTTCCAGGACATAATATGAGCAAACCACGTCTCAGGGTCACATGATTTTTTACCTATATACTGAATAACTTGATAAATATTATCATCAAAAACAGCGAAGCCCAGAGCCTTAATAGTTGGCATGTACATAAGATAGAGGTACTGCACAAAGTGTGTTCAATGATCCCACTAGAATCAGAGCTAGTCACGCTCTAGGGATCATGTGATTTAAGTAGATTCAATTCGTTTATAACTTAAACACATTCCTCTCCTCTTAAACCGCAATGGTCGTAGGTTTTTAATTTGGTATACACTATCATTCTGTCGTACGTTACAGAGTTTGTTCAAAAAAAGTCCCTTGGGAAACACTTGTTACATGATTAATAAAAACTAACATAGTAAATATCTTACATTTGCTTTTCTGAAATCACAAGTCCTAGAGCCTCGATATTTTCTAAATACATCAGATAGTGGCGTACACAGTTTGTTCAAATCATTCCACTTGGTAACATTAATCATAAACAGTTGTATTGCAAATAATCTTGAAAAGATTTCTCTGAAATCGCAATATTAAGAGAATAGATATGTGATGTTTAACATCGTGTAGTGGTTTTCTATTTAGTAATATGAAAAAATCCCCCTGGGGTCAACACATGCCAAACTTCAGGGGTCACATGATTTATTATGACTTTTAAAGGGAAATTGCACCATTGAAATAGCAATGCCAAGTAACATGCACTACATTTTAATGCCACACACAATATCAGGCATGGGAAAATATACATTTCTTATTTAAACAAAACAACAATGAACTTTCGTAAAATTAATACTAACGGACTAGTTGCATTTTAAATTCATTGTTAACATTCTGTGTCCTAGCTTCCTATAAACTAAAATGCCAATGACATGCATGATGTTTGCATTAAGTACGTGTGTTATTGCTAATAATTTGAGGTCTGCAGGATATAAACTTTCTTCTGCAATACGTCTATTCATTTATGTTATTTATTTATTTTATAAAACATAGATATCAAAAACAAAATATAGAAAAACAAATCGTACAGTATTACTTGTATTACTTTGGTTTTACTTTTGTGTAACGATATTATAATCGATTAGAAAATAAAACCACCTTGTATTGAGAAGATTTATCTCACTAAAACGAATATCAATACCATAAATAGTCACTACTATTATGCTCTAATATATAGCAGTAGGAACTCCTTATACAAACCGCAATTGCCATTTCGATAACAGTGCTCAATAATGTGTACATCATCAGTCATTGATCGATAATGACATCAATTTAAAACTAGAATTTATTAGGAATTTAATTGGCTTATTAAGAAAAGCCACACATGCTGTACAGATAGGTAGCTGAGCTATGACATAAAGCCCTAACGTTTGATTTGCGAATGATAGGTGATTTGTATGTTCTGTATTCAGTGAAAAACAAGAGAGAAGACAGACATGCTTTTAATGAGGCTTTCGCCTTTAACGAGTTTGTGTAAATTATAATGCTTTGCTATTGAACAAGTTTATTTTTATTTTTTATCAAAAACCGTTTCAGACATATTCGTAATAATATATTCGAATCAACATGTCCTCAAATGGTCAAACATTTTGTTTTTGCAAAAAATAGCATTGATCTTGACAGACACTCCATGAAAATGCTGGGTAACAAATCAATCATATAAATCAAGGAATATGAACTTGTATTATAAGAACTCATAAGTTAAATTATTTGAAATATGACCATTTGGCGTCTGGTCAGTCGTATTGCCGAATGTAATGTGTACAAACAATAAACAGGGTCGGCAAGAGATCTCGATTTTTTTAGATCTAAATCAAATTTATGATTTAAATCTGGCTCAAGTGTACTGTTAATTAATGCAATCATATTGCCGGTAAATGTGTAAGAGATTGTTTAGTCAATGTTCAAAATAACTTCAAATAACCATTTACTATTGCGCTTTTAAGAGAAATAAATGACATGGAAACCACATGTTTAAGCCTGTTTCCTGGTACTCAATAATGATGTATTTGTTGAAACATCTTGAGACTACGGTTACTTAATAAGACGATATTATTCAGCTGTTCAGGAACACTTTAGTGTTGGCATAAATGTCGGATGTATTTCTGTTCTGATGAATCGAGGCGTCTAAGTACTGATGGATCAAGGCGTTTATGTAACTTTATAAAGAATGTTTCATCTCGTGTAGTACAAACTGTTTTAGGGAAGATTATTGTTGTAGTCGCCTTTGCATCGAGAGGCAGTGATCAGAGTTGTGATCACTGTATGTATATAGTGGGTGTTCTGTAATGAAAGTAGTGGATAAAAACAAGAATCTATCTCCTGATAGAGTTATGGAGTTTAATTTCTTACCATTATATTTGTTATATTTTAAATCAAATGCATTTAAAGATCGTCCCAAATACGAAAGAAATCTAAAACTAATATTAAAATGTTATGTACCTAATATTCAGAATATAATGTTATGTTATTGTCACTCATTATCACTGATAATTTTACTGGAGTATGTATACATCTAGGCTTTCTATGTCATGGAATGGAGTCACAAACAACACCAATAGTTTGTAATAAAATGTAATAAAAGAGCAATGATAAACGTGTATTACTAAAGGTGTATCCGACCAAGGGCAAATATAAAACAATTGCATACGTTTTCTCTGAAGAATGAAATGATAAGATCTACATTCGCCATGAACTGTTCATTTCCGGATAAAATTTTAATGCAGAACACGATATAGTTGTAAACTGTTTAAAGCTTTTAGTGTTTTGCTAGGCAACATAAGAAAGATGCGAATGCCAAATGATTAAATACATTACACAACATGATGTAATTAAATGTTCATAGCAAAAATAGGCTTGAGTAAAACAAAACAAATACACTTTGTATTCATATGCTTAATAACGGCTAGTTCCGACGTAATATTCAATGAAATGAAAGCAGTGATTCCAAATTCTATTGGCCTACGCAGTCCATAGAGGCAGTTCAATTACACAATAACTTGGCGATGTTTCTAATGAACTTTACTGCAGAGTATTTTGTTCAACTATTACTTATTTACAAACCATATTTATATTGGTCGTGCTTTTCATTGAAGGAATGTAAAATGTACACAAAAACATATGCTGTTTCCTCCACACACATAATATCGAATACAGACTATTAAGTGTAGAGTGCCGAAATATTATATTAAAATTGCCCGGAAATGTTATGCGGGCCTCTGTATTATGCTCGATAATATAACTCTAAGAAATTATTTCGGCAATATTTGTTTTAATTAAATGGCAAACATTGATGCTATTTTACTTGATTGCATATGTTTAACACGCTAAAAGGAAATAAATCGTTTAGTTGAAAAAAAACCCACAACATATACATGTATAACCAATTACATGTAAGAACGTTTTAATGTTGTTTATGGGGGAGGTGCGAGGTTTGGTATTTCTTGAAAAGCGGTAAACCCATGCCATGAGTTGCATTGGCCATTCTGAGGCGAGGATCCAGTTCATTACATACTCATTTAGTTATTATAAGTGATGCGTTGTATGAATATATAAACATTGTAGTGAACGCTTCTCAGATTTGTTAAAAGGCCTCGTTAAAAATAATAATTTACAATTTATCGACTCAAAGTGTGCAATCATGAATTGGTTTAGACCATGTTTATCAAGCGGAAATCTTTCTTTGTTTGGGCAATGAGATCACGCGCAAGTATTATTGCAAGTAGTGATGTTATACTTTTCAATGCATTTGCCGCTAAAAAAATAACTTTGGAGGGTATTGTAAGCATCCTTTTTAATCTTAAATAAAGTACAATGCTACTAAATATTGAAACAAAAATATGTTACGTTGATCCTTTGTATGTTTATTTTGTAGAACAGTTAATGACTAATTGCAAAAAGCACATTATCAATTTCAATTACATACACAACAGCGACATTTGAACAATGCTCATTCAAAACCTCTCAGACTTTATATTGCATATGTAGACTATGTTTATGTACCAATACTTCAAGAACAAGACGGTTAAAAAATAAAATGTCCCATCAGGTTATGTTAACCTGTTCTAACAATAGGTGACGTTCAAGGATCGAAACCATGTGGATTAACTGACAAGTATAATACTATAGAGAACATCAGATGGAAAATTTCATCTTAAATAAGCATTAAATCTCCAAGTTGACTCCAGGGACTAAATAGTGATAAAATATTGCTATTTGATTTCACAGACGCATTTTGACGAATACGTGACGTAATACCACTTGCTCCAAGGAGACTCGATTTCATAGAATGACGTCCCTCTTTCTCCTAATTTTTCATATACACAAAAATGACAGCTACGAACACGACTTGATCAGTTATTTCCAGGAGTATACGGGTTCCAGTGGTACAAACATCTGGATATAAACATTATTGACTGATAAAACAATAAAAACATTTTGAGCACTTTTAGCCATTGAATATTTATTTATTTCATTGTTATGATGTATTAAAAATAGAGTTTAAGGAACTATGAAATGATTAAAAAAGCAAATTTTTGTTTTATTGACATTAATTAACGACATTTGGACCCGCGCAAGCGCTCATGTATCTACGCATTGTCTCCATTACTGAGAAAATAGTTAATGGTATTACTCCGAATGCAAACAAATACCCTGTATATATCATCCCATAACCTGTCAAACTTTTAAAGTCAAATTTCTATACCTGCTTAAGTATCAAAATCACTACAACTGTTCCCGTTGTCTTTGACCTAGAAGTTTAAGAGATAATACGACGTTTCATGTGTTGTATATATTAACGACATTCCTTTCTATGATAGGTAAGTTTCGCCATTAGGAAATGTGTGGTTTGACAATGAAGGCGACCTATGTTATAGCTATACATACTAAAATTACTGATATATATTTTTCTCAAGTGAACACTATATGTAGACGATAAGAATCATCTAAATTAATAATAAATCGCAATTGAGATTCATTCTGACATGTGTATGTAACAATTAGAGGTGTTATTATTTCAACTTGTGAATGAAGCGGTTCTTCAGAGATTGCAAAAAGTACTTTGCAGTTTTCAGTTGAAATATATATCATATTTCATATTATATATTATATCCAGGAGGCATGGAAGACACAATGTCGGACACGGATAAGCACATATTGGGATTGAAATTAACACGTAGACAGTCTTGCTTTTTTCGAAATCCTTCCTGTATAGTAAACTTCATTCAAATTAAATACATTACAGCAAATCATTTTGGTGTATACTTAACCTGTATTTAAATCAAATATAAATGTTGAGTATTACCTGTATCGCAAGAAGATCATGTGTAACGCAGCCAGTCTAACTGTAAAGAATACATTTCACGAATATCATAGACATGTTGGTATTTGTCATTAAAATGTGTAATAATTTACAAAACGCGTATATGCTACTACAAATTGTAGTCAAGGCGTGACTGAACGCGATAAGTTGTGATACATTAATTATTCTTGGATAGGACAATAAATTAAGTGAACGAGTAGTTTAGCATAAGTGAAACCTTACTAATGACAGACAATGTTTCCTGTAATGCGTCTCTTTAGATTTGGTTAAATACGTATGACTCTCTAGTTTTTATAAATTTAAAGTGCATAACCCGTGTTTATCAAATTAGGATTTCGCGATAAATGGCGGATTGGAAAGTAAACACATGCATGTAACCACTTTTCCAAAACATAAAGCATACATTCGTAAAGATGATGACAAGCTGGTTATTTATATTATCGCAATGAATTAATTGCTCGAGTGAATATATATCGTTGTTTAAAAAAGACCATCTTGCTTCTTTTTAATATCATTTGCAATGTGAACATACAAATTAAGATTCACAAATATGTATACAATAACAGATGCGCCGCATGAATTGATATACTTTCAAAGTGTGTTTTAATTGTATTTTTGCCTTAAAAAAATACGGCTTTGAATATTACTGTATGACTTCGTTCATAAATTCTGTATTGCTTGCGATTTGTTTATACGCAATGAGAAATGTAATTGCTTTTGCGTTTAGTGATTTGGTTATATGCTGTACGTCTGATTGCACGATTGTGTATGGGAATGTTATATTCATTTTAGTTGATTAATAAATATTAAGTTAAGTTGGGGTTTAACGAACTGTTTGCCGCAGACCTGAAAAACTATACCAAATTAACGGAACGTTGTGAATTTGTGAATCAATTCTCTGTTAGATATTTACATAAGCACATAACTACATTTGATTTATGCAAGATAGTGTCAAAGTATTCCTATCGATTATAGTATGGTAGGCAGAGAAGAAGTATCAACACTCTGAAAAACGTGTTTCCATTGATAATACTACCAATGTTTCATTGAACAGGAGAATGTTCGTATGTCAATCATTTATTTCTTATTAAATATTACATTCGTATTTTGCGTTCGAAGTGATTTAAAATGATTTGTATTTAAATATGTTTCACAAAATTGTTATCATTTGAATTCACCATCGGCACATTCTGATTTATAATTGCATGACGCCTCAATTATTGTAAGCAGACAAGTAGTATTCACACTCTAAAAGACGTGTGTGTCGCTTAAGAATACTACCAATGTTTAATGGAGCCGGTTTGTGTTATTTACATTTAATTATTAAAACAGTCTCGGTGAAAAAAGGGAAGATTATACTAAATAAAAGCCTCGAATTAAATACGCGTTGTGTTACATTGAGTCTAACTCGATAACTCCGTCAATGTAATTATTATATTTGAATACATATTGTTGCATACGCATAATTTATTCGAAAACATGAACCTATTGAAATTACATTTGGAGACAACAAACTGTCGAAAAATAACACTTCGATAGTTGAGTGTTCACCTTTTATTTGGATTATTGTCATTTATGAACGATGCATTGGTGTTCCCTAGTGTCAAACTGAATCCAAATTGATTACAAAATAGTGTTTTGACATAGCTGGGAATACCGTATCCATACAAGAAATCTGCGAATGGGTTATTATGGGAAAAAGTCGGAAATGTAAGTGGAATTACAGGCGCTCGATGGCAATGACTCAATCATTCGACTATCCGTTGTGACCTTTTATTTTAAATGCAGCTGCATCCGTGATTTTTATAAACCTGTGTATTATAATGCATACACATACTAAATCAATAAAAATCTTCCGACAAAACGTCTTCTTAAAAAAAATATAGTTCGACCATTTATTTATATATTGACAAGGTAAGCCACTCGCCATTTTAAAAAGAAACGGAAGTGCCTCATTACCCATAATTACATCGCTGTCAACCCGCTCGCTTATTGAAATCCGCGCGCAGGCCGGGAACGTCGCTGGGTTAGCTGGTTTAACATTGTAAAGTGTGCATACTTATGTCAAAACTGAAACTGCCTTTTAAGAATCAGATGTTTTGGACTAATGAAACGATTATATGACCTATCACCACAGAAGTTATTTGACCCGGTCGGGGATTAAACCAGGGAGTATCTGTTTGTACTGCAGACCACCATTTACTTTTATAGAATAATGTAAGCAAACTGTCACTCACGGGGTATTATAATACATCAAACACATAAAATGTAGATAACCATTTTGTTATAGCGTTACTCATTAAGAGTAGTCGTGTATAAAAGGCATGTTATTCACTTGTAAAACTAAACAGTTTGAGAAACTAATCTTGAAAATTCATAAACTAAGCTGTCTGCTGTGTTGGTATAACATGTTATAAATAAACGACAATCCAATTTAATAAAGGGGCGCGAACAGTAAACAATATTCAGTGTTGTATTGTCTGTGACGATCGTACACGTTTTCGCAAGATAGTTCACCATATTAAGTGTCATTGGATTCTTTGCTAACGCAGAAACCATATAACAACAAACCGTAATAGCAGATACAGATTTAGAGAGTACAGTGCGATTGACGTGATGATATGTCTGGGATTGTTTTATTTTTCTTTCCGATATCACAGATGTTTCACAATTTAATTGCAAGTAAGAAATAGTTGTTATTAAGAGGATTGTCCGATTATTGTTGATGTTCTGAGAGAATTATCGGCACCAATACATCACGCCAACGTATGATGTATTGTGGTATTTTGAAGAAAACAAACTCAATGCAATGATAACATTTCTCATGGGGGTACTATTCAGATCAGATCAGACTACATATGAACGTTTACCGCTGTATGATGTGGAGCAATAAGGAAATACGAATAATTTGTACAAATAAAACTGATTAACATTTAGTTCGGGGTACACTTTTACGCTAAATAATGCTTATTACATTCTACTTCCCAACCCTTGTCGTTGTGTTGGCGTAATGAAATAGATATTCATTTCTGTGAATGAATATATGTTTTGTTTATATTATACAATCATTTAAATCGTTCATAACTATTTTAAACAATTGTTGTGAGTTGGCCTTTCCTACACATGAACATTGCGAAATTGTATTGGTGGTCAGTGATTTCGCTGCATTATTGTGTGTACGTATTTCGAAGTTTATGAGGTACTTCCGAGCCTAAGGCTGCAGTATGTGTGAATCCAGTATGTGTACCAATACTCCTATCTAATAAACTTACAAGACTCACGAGATTTGGGGCGAATTTTTAATTAAAACTGCAATTTCCAGCTATTGAGTTGTTTCAGAAAGATTTCTAATTTTGGTGTGGTCCGTTGTGTGGGGGTACCGGATTATCCGGTAGAAACCCCACCTGTCCGGTATGGTGACCACAAACCAAACTCACATGCTTCTGAGAACGAGGATTGAACCCGAGTCGCCTATGTGAGAAGCGCGTGTACCAGCCGTTGCGCTAGCCAGACATTTTGCAGTATATTGCTGCATATAAATATCTTAAAAAATATAGGTCATAATTCACCGTAGTCAGCTGAGCGTTAAATAAAAATGAATAACTGCCTGCGGCTTACTTTATAAAGGAATAATTTAAGACTTTAATTTAAACCATACTCTCACTTGTGTCATTGTCCTAATATATTATTGTATTGTGTTAAAATGTAATGTATTAATCAATAATTAAAATAAGAACAGTCATTTATATCAATTCATAGTCTACCAAACTATTAAACCATGTATTCAAAAATAGAACATTCTAACTTCTGTTTGAACATTCAAACGTGTCATGTTATATTAAAGGCATTACAAAGGTTGCCTTAAATCGGAAAAAAAGGACTTTATGCATGTGTGTAAAGTATTGTTCGAGATGATCACGTGAAGCCCACACAGGCTTATCAGAGATGAAACTTCCCGCTAAACTGGAGTTTCGTTTAGAAGAGACTGCCTTTAAAATAAAAATGCCACAAAAGCGGAAAGTGTTGTCAATTATTAGCATATGCTTATCTAGTACGACACGTTACGCACATGCATTAACCCCCCCCCCCTTTTCAGAGCAATGCTTAAATACTTATAATCTCAGCAGAATATTGTATACAATTTTGCCCAACATGATGACTGTACGCACATGAATACTTATTGCTCCTTCCAAAAATAAGCAATATACATGCGTTTATTTTGACTACCTAAATATGGAAGCTAGGATGAATCTTCGTACAGGAAAGCCAACGAGTAGATGAACGTTTTAAAGCGGACACTTGAATATCAATGTGTTATCTTTCAATTATGTTGTAAAAGGCATTACGTTAACAACTTGATTATGTTATTAATAATATCTATGTCTCGTTTTTGTTTCATTTATATAGTACTGGAAAATGCGTCGATACGCTTTATTCTCATGTACTTAACTTAAAAGGATCATTCAGCATATTACCATGTTCACATGGGAACAATGAAGTTGAATGTAGAGAGGTTTTGGTAATCTTGATACTCTATAATGAACATTTACGACGACATACTCCATTTGATAAGTATTATAAACATTGATCTAGAACAAATGTGTTTCTATATTAATTGATGTGCACATTCATTTTCCTCTTACTCTGACATCGATTGTTTTCAATCAAACTGGCATGTCTGACTTGTACAAAGGAAAACATTGAACGAGGGTTCAGAGAAACATTCATTATTAATTTTGCCTTTTCCATTTTCTACCACAAACGCTTGCGCAATGTTTGGTTAACATAATACGTATTGCAGTTTATTTACAGAAAAAGGTAATCGAGCGGTCATGTAAAGTAATGGCCATCTCTGTTTTACAGACCTGATCTACTAAGCCCAAAACTCCCACAATAAGGTTGTTACGAGCTAGCACTACCGTTCACAAACTTTTTAAATTCTCTTTTAAACGTTTCAAGTTTTCCACAATTCTAGAAGCTGTCAACCGTAACACCAATTGATAAAAAAATCGAGATATACACTACATATATTTATCTGCAAGTGTTTTAACACTTCATGCACACTTTAATGTACAAACGTTGTATCATTCGCAACCAATTGGTAATTGCTTTAACTGGCTACGTGCTAAATTCTTAAATACACTTTGCAAATAAATTGAGAAAAATGCATTTACGTGTTTAGTTACTCTTTTTTTTTATATATTATTGTTTAAATATAATTCATTTGTCTTGTTCAAATTATCGTAATACATATTGTTTTAACCAAAACAACACATCTAAACTTTAAATATATCACATACTTTGCAGAATGGACACTGCATCCAATATAATTGCACAAATCGAAATGAATTTAATGTGTTTAGTCACTTTAGGCGGATACATTGCTAATACACGTTTCGTTATCGTTCATTGACTCAATAAACAACACTTGGCCAATTTTCGTCGATCTCGTGTTGTTGTGTTGACAGAACGATTATTGTCTGTTTCGCTTTTCTTTACATGATTGATCACAATATGTACTCTCTTTATTCGGCCTATTAAAGCAACGCTATCCTGGCTTACATTTATTGTTGAAACATGTATTTCATATATAGGAATAATAAAACTCCAGACACATTATCAAAAGATAAATTGTTAGCACATGCTGGTCCTTTATTTAACAGACATACAACACGACATACAACATAAAATAAAGTAGCGGTTTACTAAGCGCACTTGCCGACTTGGCAAATAAATCGTTTGTGTTATTATTTATACATGAAAGAAACAATAGCGGAACATATATTTGCTTCAAGAGGCATATGTGTTAATTTTTCTAACATACATCTCAATAATATTGGCAAGAACTGACACTTTATGTATTTGGGGCTTATTTCTCTTCTCAATTAAAGTAACATGGCAAACATGGCATTTGTCTATTGTATAATGTATGCATATGTTGCTGCTGTTGAGTTGTGGAATACAGTGCAATCTCATCTTCATAAAGGAGGACGTAATATGCAATTTACATGGAAATGACTGTTCAACTAAGCTAGAAAAATATTAACATTATCATTGCTTACAAAATTGTAAATTATGTGCAAACACACAGAAAAGCAAAACGCTCAGCATATCTGGATACATATAAGACGTAGTAAATGGAATCTCATAAGCTTGAACACACAGTTGAATGAACGTAGCATGCATTCGTTAGTTACGATGTAATACCAGTTACGGCTTATGCTAGGAATTAGACCCAAGCATTGTTAATGAGCATGATCAATGGAGGCACTTAAACAGTTATCGTTTTCTGAAACTAGTTCGTACATGTACAACACAATCCTGTTAACATGAACATTAACAAATGCATTGTGAAAATCAAATATGAAACACAATGATACTGTAGAGAAACGAAATAACCAGAGCATCATATAAAGCAAAACAATAACATTGCTCGTGTTAAGATCACTAATTTACTTTTTTTTGTCATAGCGATTTTACATTTTGCATCTAGAAAACTACACACAATATAACAATAGTAATCCTATCTAGAGAAACACATAAATACACTATTCAAGTGTACATGGTAAGTGTGTTGGAAAGATATGTTGCAAAAAACTATATTACAATTGCTTTTTCTTTTGACATAAACGACATAGAGACACTTGTCATGGTGCAGAAATTTCCCAGATTTTCGATAATAATCATTTGTTGAAACGCCACTGGGACACGGTGTACAGATGTCTGTATAACAAACTTTTATTTCTTGGACATTTTGATTTTGCTTAAAGGTCATTTAAATTTGTTTAAACGGTCCATTCCAAATTGAACTGTTCTCCAGTCTATAGACAAATAGTAATACATAATTATACAACTATACAAGAAGGAAAAAATAGGACTAACATTATTATTAATACATCATCCAACCATTATATGTTTTCATNGCTTTTAAACTAAATAAAATAGATCTTAATTGACCAAACAAATGCTGATATATCTTAAAGTTGTTTACTATCGTGACGTCATTTTATGTTGACGACGTCATTTCACCAAAATAAAGTCATGCGATTTGTTAGTTATTGATTCTGTATCCAATGAAAACGCTTAAAAATGTTGTATTACACATGTGTAATATAAAAAAATACGTAATGTCCGTATTACATTGAAAACAAGGTATAGCATGTAATAAAATATGATAATACAAATGTTTCCTCAATAAAGTTTAGTGATACAAATATAATGTAAATTGAATAAGAAGTTACTGATAACACTTTGAACCGTTACCTTTTATACACTTTCATAGGCAAATCTGCAATCAAACGTCATGCAAGAGCAATACAAATGGGATGGAATGAATGATCGGATGTCGCAAATTTTATGTGATGATTTAAAAGTTGTTTCGCAAAGCCCAAAGTAATTGCAGGTACACTAAAAAATAACAAATTTCATTGCAATTCCTCTATATATTCACATCAACGGATTCCGCATATAACCTCTATATTTTTTTTGGTTTATCGTGTGATATATTCCAATTGTGTGATTTATGTTGTTTGTGTGAACTGGTGTTAAAATAATAGTATAACCATGTATTTAACTATTTTTATTAAATGTATATTTCCATTCAGTGCGTTCCCTAAATAAATATGATATATAATTTCTAAAGCCTCAGCATTACAGCTAAAACATTTACGAGCCAACTATGTGGTAACACATGCATACTAAATATTCGACGAAAATATCTTAAATTTGACGAGGCTCAAAACAAACTATAATTGTATCGTTTCCAAAATATGTTATTTAAATGTTTCTGATATTTTGTGGATCAGGACTTTTTACGATTCCTATTGCCTGATGTTGGTGCCATCCTTATTTATTGCGCCAATAGAATAATAACACATGAATAATGCAAAGGCGATTTTGACAGCACTGTAAAAAAAGCAATGGTTTAATTGTCACAACGATTGATTGTCATTGCCGCATTAGTGGTTCATATCGAAATTTATAATGTAAAAAGCAAATTGGAGAATGTACACACTCATCGACGGGATTTTTCTTTGAAAATATAATTAATTTTACAGTGTGTCATCATGTGTTAATATTGAACAGAACTTTGGTCACTTACGCCGTAAATTAAGTTGTCATGTTGTTTCCATTGCTGCAGTGACTAAAATAAATGCTCAATTGTAAAGAACATCATACTTATATTATCTTGAACAAAACAATCAAATACAGTTTTGAGTCATGTTTTACTGATAAAACGTGTGAAAACTGTACTGTGCTTGAAGTGTCAATGAATGAAAAAATGATGACACAACACAACAAAGTTAAAACATTTTCTCATCGTGAACAAATAACATTATTAATAGTAAAAAAAACATCACGCTATCGCCTATTACTCATATACTGTATAGTAATATTAGTTACACTTTATGTTAGCGAGCACGCATATTTAAAATACGATACCATGTTATATACGTCTTTCGAAGAGGAATAACAGGTCAAGCGATATATAATAACCCAATAATCTTTTTATGTAATCTTTATCCTATCGCATTATTGGTTAAATTTTAGCCGATTAATACTGAACATACTTCTTTAATGAACGCGTGAGTTGTTGGCTGGTGAAAATCATCATTAGACCATATCATTTGAATAGTTCGGTTTGGAATGATGACATACAGAAATTAAGTTCGTGCCATATCATTTAGCATACAAACGTATATGCATACAATTACTTGTTCAATAGTTAGTAACGAAAAATAAATATAAAAGTCAAAACGTCTTAGTAAACCTATATAACGTATATGTGTGCAGTTGTCGAACCCTACGATATTTACTGTAAACTATCACTTTAATAATTAATAAGTTCCATTAATGATAATTCGTCAAACCAATTTATTTCAAATGTAAACATAAGTGTCACTACATCGATCAAAGTAAATTGCATGGATAATTGCAAGAGCCGCTAGTAATCTGTGTCTTTGATAGTTTATAATAATCGTCATAATTGGAAAGGGAAGCTATTACGAATGTTCATCTCTTACTTTTAGTATCTGGTAAGTGCAAATGAAGGTTAGAATGGGATGTATTTGACGATACAAAATACTAATGGCTATATATGCGATCAAACGATTTCTTGACACATCACTTTGTTTTTTTTTATCGTCTCTTCGCATGCCAAAATATAATCATATTAACTAGTTTACAAATTAATGCTGAATATATCGTTGTATCTGTAAAGTGTTCTTTGAGCTTGTCTTACAATGAATGCATATTGGCTACATTTCGGTTATCATTTTTACCGCAATTTGAATGAAACATGGATATTGAAGCAAATACTCAGTTGCTGACGTTGTGATAATGTTAAGTACTGGTCACGACTTGCAAATTACAATTGCTTTAATTGCATTTAATATGGATTTAATTTGTGGCATAGTTGTTTAACTATATAGTGTTTTAATAGATAATACATGAATATAATAGGCTTTTGGTTTGTGTATCATGCATTCGAATCGTAGTGTACTCGTTGAAAATATAAATGGTCATGAATCATCTTTGCCCATTTTATTTCAGCCGAAGAAATATCCATGCCCATTTTGATTTATTTGTATCAAAAATCTTATGCTCGAAGCTATATTATTTGCTGTTATATTTTCAAACCGGATAAACTTTCTTTGTGAAACACTTTCTATGACGCTGTTAGGATATTGTTTACTGTTTGTGGTTTCGACGATTACGATCATTTGATATCTGATAGTGAATTGAGTAGAAAGGTTTCTAACGTCGGTATTTTTTTAACATTCATAATCAGAAAAAAATGATATTTGAAATAAACACTACTTTCATAATAATTGTAAATACTTCCGTTTAGTATTCAGATTTTTCAAATAAGCTGAAGTTTAATACGATGATTTGTTTGTACTTTTTGGATCAAGTGCACAATTGATAAGCAATAAAATAAATGATAACTCACCATTAGATATTTCATAATTGTACCCTTATAAGTAAATGCCATGTTATAGAAACAGTTATAATCTGTTGTATGCATCGTTTTGTTCGCATGCATGTAGCCGATTTAACAGAATGGTGTACGTGCGTATCTTTTGCCATTTTCGTATATGGTGCATTTCTTACCGATATCCTTAGACTACTGTTTGCATTAGCCACGGAGGTTGATTGCCTTGATGATAGCGTGTTACAAAACACTTTCAAGTTAAATCAGGTGTTCCGAAAATAGCTATGTATTTTATTGTTTATGCAAACTGAATTTAAGACAGTGTGTCAAAATAGTCAGATGTCAGATGTAATGTAAGATAAACCGCAAATACTAATTGTTGATACAAACAATGTCGTATTAAGGATGCCGAAGACAATGCAAGTTGTATATGAACTAAGACGGGAAAATTGTTGTAGTTCGAGATGCGCAAATATTTAAACAGTCATCATTACTTTCATAAACCTTTGTGTTACCATGTTCCTGTGCTTCAAGGATGTTAGAAAGAATAACGTTTACCATGTGTATGTAAATAACAGTTATCATAACTACAATGCTAATTACGCATGCAAAAACGATCGTATCTGATACAAACCTTGCAGCATTGTGTACATAGATTTAGCAGATAGACTATTTGATAAACAAGAATCCATTGTTTATCGAATAATCGGGTCTAATAGTTGCTTGCGTTCTTCCTACTCTTTTGTTGGAACGGTCGATGTTAATTTGGTTACTAAAAAACTAATCATGTAAACAAATTGTTGCTCGGGATTTTACATTCGTTAAGCGTTATACCCAGGGAATCAAAGAAAATTAATGTCAAACGAATACGAATACTTTTGCTTTAATCGACTAATCATTGTTTATTTTGCGAAAATGTAATAGTATAATATATTTTCAATGAACATAGTTTACCAAAAAGTTCCTCAAATATTTTTATTGAGATTTTTTACATTTGCAATTGAAACGTACAGTATTAATTATTTTAGGGCATATTCATGGCAGACTGGGCAAAACCTCAAACAAATAAGAAGGATAATCTTTATNTCCTCGGGATTTTACATTCGTGAAGCATTATACCCAGGGAATCAAAGAAAATTAATGTCAAACGAATACAAATACTTTTGCTTTAATAGACTAATCATTGTTTATTTAGCGAATATGTAATAGTATAATATATTTCCAATGAACATAGTTTACCAAAAAGTTCCTCAAATATTTTTAATGATATTTTTTACATTTGTAATTGAAACGTACAGTATAAATTATTTAAGGGCATATTCATGGCAGACTGGGCAAAACCTCAAACAAATAAGAAGGACAATCTTTCTTTTAATTACATTTCAATACCCATACACTATGGAAACATAATGTACTCGGTCTAAATACCATCGTAAAACCTTTTTAACAACAAATAAGAACAAGTTCATTATTATATACTTGGTAGGACATTGAACGAACATATTTAACACTTGTTGTCATTGTTTAATGTTAATTGCGACTGAAATGATACTCTTTCTGTTTTATGGGCAGTCATTTTTGATGATTCTTTTAATTATATTAATATTAAATATTTAAAATTCCACACACGTTTTTTTTTAATAGGGCATTACATTGGTATTGCTGCTGTTGTTGGTTAATTGAAATAATAAAATAATAATCTGAACATTAGGCTTACAGAGTTTTAGAAATATTAAAAACTAGTCAATTATGATTGCATTATATTACAATTATTACATACGCATTAATGAAAATAAAAAGACTGAAATCAGTTGAAAAATGTATAGCAAACACCTCTTCTAACACGTATAATAAATATTTTTTGTAAAAAATCGTTGATAACAACTGGGAAAGTAGAGGGTGTTAATCATATGATTTCATCATATTACCATAATCCTAAATCCATATTACCACTAAACTCAGCATGGAGTAAAACACTGTCTTATATAGAATTAAATGGTTGACATACATTCATTACAATGGTCTATGTAACATTAATTGAAATAGTGAAACGACAAAACTTTTGTCCTTTACACTTGTTAGCATCGTATAGTTGATTCGTATTCTAAACATTTCGCCATGGCAGTTTTATAACTGTTTGTTTATAATGTTGTGTGGTATTTATTCAATTAAACAGTAAAATACGACTTATACAATATTTGGCTTATGAAGAACATTTGCATTATGCTGTAATTAAGTAATTACAACATATGTTTTCTGATCGTGCATCACAACGTTGAAATTCCGTTGTGCTAATAAATATTACACCATTTGGCAAATACAGTTTAATTAAAATGAATTGATTGTATTTATTGTTTACGTTTACTATTAGTTAGAATTGTATTAGTTTAATGTTAAGTTTAAACATTTTTATTTTTACTGGTAGGTAACTTATGTATCAAAATGCACAATACAATAGGTATTTAAAACGAATTAAAACGGGAGAAATCATTATTAAATACATGTAGTTTCTCTGTTTGGTGGAATATTTACACATAATTTACAGTGTGTAAAGATCAAATTACACCAATATATTTCGATAAAACGAAATATGGGTGATTAATATACAAATATTAAATACAAAAATAAGGACTAATGAGTGTTGGTGCAAAGATTTGAACATCAAGCAACAAAAAAAACTAATCATAACCGGATAAAATGTTAAATGTTTACTTCAATTATTATTCTTATTATTTTCTGGTAAAACGGGAATCTTTCGATAGGTGTAAGCAACCAATTCTAAAAATTGCTTATCTGCTGTATGAATTGTCCTTAATTTAAAAGACAATCGACCTCTTGCTTATATTACAGTATTTCGGATGGTACTACAGATGTTTCTTCTCAAAATGTTCGTGGAGTTTATCTTTGCCTTTATTAACTGTTAAATATTAATAAAATTGTCATTGCAATTGAATACAAGTGCGCCAGACAAATTATATATCAATAAAACAAAATGGAATTAACAGTTTTCGGTTATATAGATTTCGTAGAACGTCGTCAGAGACTATTTATGTGCGACACGTCCTTGAAACGCAACACGGCTATCTCGTACGGGGCAAATGTTTGCTCAAATGATCTAAGTTTGCCTCTGTATAACCTTTAGTGACTTGGTTCATACAATGACCTTCGAATGATCCAACAACAGTTCTGAAACAGGCTATCAAAACAATTTATTACAGCGTGTAATTGAATGAATCCTGTGTAGCATGAGCAGTGCATTACCGAAAGCGATCTGAATAATTGTACTGGTCGGTATGAATTCATGTGTTAAGGACATTTCATGCGGAAGCACATGACTGCCAAGACTCAAATTTCTCTTCAATCACCCGATGTACGTCGATAAACCAAACTTGCATCAGATAAACAAGAGAGACAAAATATGACGGTTGAAATGTGTAGTACCACTATTTATGGACAAAATCTCATTTATTTATAGTAATTTAAAAAAAAAATGTAATATGACATTTTGTTATTATAACTTACTGATTTCAACACCTCGCAATGGAAAATAGTTCTGGGTAATGTTATGAATTACATAAGAATGCTTAATGCCAATATTGTCTGGAATAAATAGCTTTATCATTTATAGTCAAAAATTATCTATAAGCACTCTATTAGTTGAGCCATTCTATTATGGATATCTACTATGCTTATGCAAATATTTTACGTGTTGTTTAAATGCACCACACTTACGTGCCTTTGTTATGTTTGTGGGTACATATATTGTTAAATGCCTAAAAGCTAATTTTAAGATCGACAAAGTCTATACTTTTGTTGTCCAAAACCCGAGAGATACTCAACAAACTATTTTAACGTTTCATAAATATATATTATGTATTGTAACATTTTCAGAAACAATTGAATATAGTTAATACAAATTAAAACTGGCTGATTATAAAACAATTGTATTAAACCAAATAATGTTAAGGTTTTATTAAACATACACTAGAAAAATTATATTTTTTTTCTTCAGGAAACAAACGTAAAAAGACAATGGAAAACTGAAGTTACAAATGTTACAACTGTCAAGCCCACTTTGACATATTCAATCTAAGTTACGAACACCATCCAAATATAATATTATGCATTTCTTGTAAATTGGCATATACGACACAACTATTTCAAGATAAAGTTCTACTTGCCCTGTTTTTCTCATCAAAAGTATTTATGGGTTGAAAATGAAGCTATTGCCGTTACAAGCAATCGTATTAGTAATGCGTCACCAGCGGAACCTCAGAGAGAAGATTCGTTATTGAATAAGAAACAAGAGGACATACACAAATGCCTCTGCGAATATTAAATAATTGATAAACATTATGAAAATGTGTTAATCACAACAAAGTTACATAGTAAGAAGCTATTACACTTCATAAAGCATGTATAATTGCCATATACATTTGTTAAATAATTTAAAGCACACACATAATCTAAGCAAATGTATGTATTAAAACTGTTTTACAAACTAATATCAAAACACACAAAATAAACCTTCCGTTGCATAGCCGTGTCCCGCACAGTTTGGGTGTAATCATTTGTAGTTTGAAATTTATCCAGACATTCTTTGAAATTAAGTTCGGATTAGTCCATAAATGAACACGCCCATGTTGTTCTTGAGCGTCCCCTCATTTTTGCCCCGTCCTCTTTTCCGTGTAATTAAATGTTAGCAATCCTTTTCTTGTCACTCCGGAGTACATCCGAGCCATTGATATTGTCGGTCATGTACTCTTTTCTTTCTGCTTGAAGGCCTTCATTTTTTCTGTTTTTCTTATCTTGTCCATGATGCGAAGTTCCGGTATCTTTCTGTTTGCTGCCATCTCAGGCACTAACAGTTGCGTTTCTTCAGCTTCTCTAAGAGTCCACGTTTAGCATCCGTACAGGGAAATCGGGACTTTGAGGGAACTGTACAGCGTACAAGTTTTCTGTGTGATGGTTTTGTTCTTCCAGATCTGTGTGCGACAAGGCCGCATTGTGTCACCGGATCTCTTCAACATCTACCTGGAGAAAATCATTCGGGAGGCACTCGGAAAACTGGAGACAAAAGGAGCTTGTGTGAAATGCAGAACGATTAACAACATATGCTATCCTGACTAAATAGGCTTCATGACTGAACGTCGCTCCTCCTTGATAGAATGGATAACGTCAGCTCAAGGTACGGATAAGACATGGTGGATGCTACTGAGCTCGAAATCGGAGAACACAGTGAGGAATTGAATGGAAGAGATCATGTTGCTCAGAGGAAATAAAAACTACAAAATACATTCTGCGTCAAGTTTATCGGATCGACCTTGACCACAACATGTAACATGCGCGAAAGACATTAGAGTGAGAACAGCCATAGCTTGAGTTCAATTAGCAACCCGGACAACATCTGAAGAACATGAAACCATCATTTGAAATTAATTTAAGTGGCGTACTAGACAAAGCAGAACATACTGTACAGATGTGACGCTGAACTGTATGAAATAGGGTCATACCACTGATTAGCGAATGATCGTTGATCTGCATATTTTAATCAAACTGATTTCTACAATAATATTTTAGCTGTGATTGTAATCCATGTTAAAACTAGCAATTCAAATTCTTTTCGAGAAACAAATGACACGGAAACCACAGTTTATAATAGTTTCCTGGTTGTCAACAATGATTTATGTGTTAACAAATATTGTGACTCGCTTAACAACATAGGACGAATAATTAAGCTTTTAAGGATCATTTTAGTTACTGCATTGGTATTTATTTTTGTTGTCAATGATACGCTGTATGTCTTGGCACTTTTAAACGATGCATATAAGCGTTAACGTTTCTAGAGCGATAGAGTTTTCTCCTGTAGTACAAATGGATTTGCTGGAAATAATATTTATTTTTAGTTTCTATTGTATTTCGTAACATTACATATAGATATTAAGAATTATTTGAATGCACAACACTATTCCGCTAAAGAACAAAGACATCGAGTATATTTGTTGGAGTTCAGTGTATGATCTTATCCTCTGTAATACATCATACAAATAGACTCACGAATGTAGCCTGGAAACAATGAAAATGTATATTAATAGCCACACACACAAGATAAGACTATCTTATACAGAATGCACCAATTGTTCTCGTAATGTCATTAATTTGCTCGAAAGACTAAACATGTGTTTTAGTGTAGAAAGACTTCATAAAAATGTCACTTAAAAATGGCACTCGACTTAGTATATATTTATGCTGTTTGCTTCTTGGAAACGGACAATACACGTTATAACTAGTATGAAATGACACGCAATAAAACAGCAAGCGTTAAGGTAAACGCAGATTTCTATGTTTAGATCTGCGCAAGAAAAAAAAAATACCATGTGCACTTTTTCTCAAATTCATGATATAATTCGGGAATCACACAGTGTATTTTGATTTGTTTGTCTTACTGCAGAAGTGACAACCTGTTGATAAAATATGATGGTACCCTATCTAGATTTTAAGTAAACACATACATGATAATGTCGCTCATATCGTAAAAATATGTTTAGTGTGTCGAATAAAACCGTATATTCTAATACCAAGCGTTAACATGAAAGTGTATATAGGCGGCATCAAAATAATAAAGCTCCTATGGCAGTTTTTCTAAATTATCACAAATCCCTAAGGATTAACAGGTTACTGTTTTTAGAAGTAAATTCTACTCAAATGATTATAATGTCATCCTTTATTTAATTAGCACAAAACAGCATACGGTATACAGTTCTTAAATTTAACTCTAGGTAATATTTCTTTATCTTGAAAAGTTGTGAGCTTCTGTCAATATACACAAAAGAACTCGTTGAATATTCGATTTATATGATATATGAAATCACTATACACCCAATGAGACGCAGTAAGAGGATTTCTTGCAAAATATTGTGTTTGAATCATAAGATAAAACGGCGCACCATGCTGCAAGAGACATTTTTACAGGCTTTATTTATTTTTTCGGTAATTTGCAGCAGCAGCAGTTCCGGACCTCGATTGCAACAGTACCAACACCAGCGTCGAATTTCTGGTGTTGCTGTTACTGTATGTCCATCAAATCAACAGATAAGTTACGTTGTTTCGAGCTAATTTTATTCAAACTACATATAATAAACCATACTGTTTTACGATTAAGAGGTTAATAACCAGAGTACATTTATTATCTAGAACGGACGTAAGTTCACTGTTTGCTTCATTTGATGTTTAATTAATTCGTTTCGTTACTGAATAGTATGTTCTTTGAAGAGGGGGGGGGGAATGCTCGGGTGTAATGAAAATGAGTGATACACGTTTTGTAGTATAAGATTATACAGATTTGGGTGGTAATGAGACAGACTGGTTAAAGGGCGTATTTATTGTACTCACATATGATGAACGTTTTACAGTCTGTCGATATCATTCATACATACACTAAAAAAAAACTGTGAAACTAAGATCTCTCTCTTCTGTGATATGAAATTAATTTAAAAATAAAAAAATATTAAAAATCAATACACAATGTCATTTGCTATTTTAAATTTAACATATGCTTAACACGTTAACATTATTATTAAACGTTTTCATATAAATGTATGGTTTAAAAACCAACAGCATTTTTTAAGTAGCAGAAGCAAACGAACTGGTAATTGTTAAAGTATAAAAACTACAATTATCTTCCTTTTAAACATAGGACTTTACAAAAAAGACGTGACTCCTTTTTTATGTATGGGATTCGTTTCATTGTCCTGACGTAATTTGGCATGTGTTTAGCACCACAACAGTCAATCATTCAAACATGGAACAATTACCGCGTAAGTGCAGTGCCCAAAAATATGGAAAACATTTTAATCATAATGATAAAATCCATTGATTGATAATCTGACCTACCACTTATATATGTATGCATGAATAGATGATTGTTTTTAAATCAACATATCATATGATATTTTGGTTAGTTTTACATTTTCCGAAAATACAGTATCAGTTTTCCTAATTGAAACGATAAATGTAACTAGCGTGATTGTTTTAGTAAGTACTACAGCATGAACAAGAAAAGAGACCGACGCGCTGATGTGAATTATTAAACGACAAATCTCATTGAATATAAACACATTTTCATACATCTGTAATGACTGTTTAAAGATGGACTGTCATGTCATCGACATGGATCATTATGTACCCGATGAACAGGGGTGTAATCATATAAATACTTCAAACTTTCATCTTACAGTTCTTGCGTATGGCTGATCTAAGGAACTATCTAATGGTCATACGAGATTTGCATATCGTTGATTAAAACAAGTTCAAGTTTATTTAGAGAGTTATCAAGTGGATGTTTGATCTCAGACAGATAAAAAAGGCATGCGATCGAATAACGGATTGGAAGACATGAATTGACTACATTCTTTAGTATAATAATGTTATAGTGTGTGTTATCCAGAATCGTAAAAGTCCTAACTAAACGACACTGAACGAATCGTGTTAGTTCAATGTAAGATTAACTTTGTATTTGACGAGTAATGATTTGAAGATATTTGATGGTCGATGGGGAATTGAGGAAGACATATTACTGATATCTTTACATTGTGATTCAAGCTACCAAATCGAAAGTTTATGATTCAAGTATTAGGTTATTCAACGTGGTCGTATTCAATCCGGTGTTAGATTTGGACAAGAGTACAGCTTTTACACCATAATTGACCACTCCATGTAGTCAAACATAATTTAGAACTGGACCCTTAATCAGTTATTTGATTATTATAGTTACATGATAAACAATGCCATAAAAGCAATATGTTAGAATTTGTAACGAATACATATAAACATTATACAACACCGTATTACAATGTTTTATAATGTTAAAATAAATAAAAATACAATAATTGAGTATTAATTTAAATAATAATTAATTTAAAGTATTATCCACTTTAATACAGTTCAAATTAACAATGAAAGAAGAAAATGGAACGTGCGCCTGTTGAGAAATGGTTAGCAAGAAGGAAGTCCTTTAAATGACCAATTGTCAACGCAACACAAAACAAAAGAATATACGAAACACAAACATTGATGAATTAAGCTGGGATCGTCGAATTGAAACGATAAATGCAATGTATTGTGCATTTAAACCTATTTATGTTGAACAGAGTTATTCACTTAGCTCAGCTATTTATTATACATTTTTTGTGAAAAAATAAACTCTATTTAATCACAATTAAAATAAAACAGCAATACGTATTCGATAAACTAATGTTAACTGATTTAATGTCTAGATGACAAGTAGAAAAGAAGAACTGGAACTTGCTAAGACACGATTAAATGTTTCTATTTCAGTTTGTGTTTTTATTTGTAAAGGGACATGTTCAGAGATAAGGCATTTTTAATATATCCTTAATTACCTTAAATTGAAGATGTAACAATACTAACTATATTGTTTAAGCACAATAAAAAAAACAAGAATCTAATTAGGAAACACATGAAAACAGTTTACTCTACCGGGACTTTTGAAAGGCGAGCCGAAACTCAAATAGAGTCCACAGTTAATCAGAAAACAAACACCCTTAAATAAAATTTAGCCTACAAGATTTGAAGTTCAACCTTAATAGCTATGAAAAAGTATAGAAATTCGAGTGCATTGCACTATTATTGTGCACTGTTTGGAAGTTTCTCCAGTTTCTGCAACATAATCGCATATTTCTGTTAGTCGCCTTTGTTCAAGAATTAATTAAATGTGAATATTTTATATTGCAATTATGCAGATTTTTAAACTGGTGTTGCGAGTTGAACTAGGATTAGATATTAAGTTGGCATTATAAATCGCAGGGTTACATATAAAACACAGTTCATTTTTATCTACGACCGCAATAAAAAAATTGCTAATTTCGCATCACAAGAGTACTGTTATCTGGATCCCATATGAATATATTTCCTGTATTTTTTTTCTAGTTATTATTTAGACACTTTATCGGCATCGATGAAGATAACATTAATGTTTTGACATTGTTTAGATAAGTTACCACAGCAGTGGTTCCTGAGCGTTGTGTTGACCTACATATGCAGCATTAAATTATATTCTCATATCTTAATTACATTTGGAAATAAACACATTTATTAATCCGGAAAACACTATATTTCATCTATATTATATTTTTTCAAATGAGCAAAGTTCGCGACCACACTTGAGCGCGGCTACACATATGTTGAGTTAGTGAAAGGGAGGACTTGAAATAATAGTTTTATATTTATACTTTTAAACACATGCCTGAAATTTTCAAATATGGTAAAGTCCATGAACAAGCATAAAGGAAACTTGCAATAGATAATCGAAAAACTAATAATCAAATTCATAAGTCAAAGTACGCCCAAGTATTTTATAATGCATTTAATGTTTTATTTAAAAAAAAATGTTAAAGTATTTCTTTTCGAATATGGCGGAAGCATAAGATTGTCCCATACCATTATTCCAAACATGAGATTGTATTACTTTTTAATATTTTATTAATGTGAACCGTTAGTTATATTTCTTAAGTGTATACCATCACACATTTTATCGGACAGTTCTTTCCTCAGGTTTATTGTTTACGTTACGTCTACATGATCGAAAATATGTGCATGCTTTGGTCATAAACAAATTAAATAAATTATTAAATACATAGTGTCTTGATTGATTTTTAGGTGCGCTTACATAAAACAGTTGAGCAAGACACAATAGAAGAATTATGCCCATCCGATGTAACAATTTCATAATTAAATCAAAGCAGAAATCGATAAATGCTGGTAAATATAATAGGAATTCATATTTATTCAGTGCTATAAGGTACGTCATCAAAAAGATGCTATTAAAGTGTTCTCTAAAAAAGCGACCTGTGACATATATAAGGCGAAATCGCTCACGCACACAATACTCTGAGGTCGTAGCAGACGACAAGGTTCATAAACGAAGTATTCATTCTCGGATTATATTCAATATAATTTTACAGTAGGCCTATTTGTAGTTTGAACATCTACATAATTATTTTTATGACGTGGTTCTAACAAATCATTTATGATTCTCCTTACGTAATGAGTTCAACCTTCAATTTTGATGTTGAATGTCGTTGGTTATTATGTGTCTAACATTGCATGAGCATTACGTCTTACCTTTAATAAAAGGCTAGCGGACAATCATTTCTCGACTGATAATTATTGTTTGATTATTCCTATATATTGAGTATTAAAGAATTATGTTTGTGTTTGTCCTTATTCATAATTATATGTCTTGATGTACTAAGCAAATATAAAGCAGTTCTCTTAAAGTTCATATCTAATCGAATCCGCATTAAAAGGAACTATAGTTTTGACATTTTCATATTTTCATTCTATGTGATATTTGGAATTTCAATCACTAATTTATGTTAACATTCCTGTTCTTCCGATATTATTAAATTCCAGAAACTTTATCAGGAAAGACATTCTTGTTCTGAAACATAAACTTATTAAAACTGGCAACATCACCACGAATTGGAATCTCAAAATACATTCTTCATTATGTTGACTTTCTAGCATTCAGAAATAACATGTAATATGTTCATATTTGCACATTGTGTTTTATGGCATTGTAGTTATTGTAAGTATTGTAACATAAAATGTCTGTTGACTTTAATTTTTAATAATATTGTTATGCGAGGTCTCTCGTTGAAACACACGCCACTTCAGTGTCATTCCAAAACGAACCAGATCACCGGTTGTATTCCTGTCATTTAAATCCAGAACGGCACTTTCTGCTGCCACTGCATGTGTGGAACGCAACTAGTGCTTTGGAACAGCAAATGTCATAACAGCCAAACGTGTCTTGCTCATTCAGGACGACACTTTAGCGATAGGCTTTTGCTCGCCTTTGCATTTAACGTCTTATTAATTTTTATATTTTACTTTATTTCTTAACGAGACTCTTTTCTTTTAATCGAACATTTAAGAAACTTGGTTCTTTACTTACATTTAATAAAACAATGCAAACGCGCTCTTCAGTTCTAAAGTTCTCAGATGTTTCTATGTTTATGAATCATTGTTTATTGTTTTTCACTATTCTTTGTTCAATTTAAATTTAGCCGTTTCTGTAAAAACGTACCAAACAATATGACTGACGTTTTTATTAAAAGGTGACATAGTCAAATCGTCTGTGTCAAATGATATAAGCAAAAATAAAAGTTGTCACTTCTGTCGATCAGAACATTTTCTAAATGACCCCATCTACCAGTGTATTTATAATCATCTGACATCAAAATTGTATCGTGTTTGGAATACGTTCGGAATTTCATCAAAGCGAGCTTTCTCTCGGGTATTCTTTATTATTGAAACACTTCCTTTTGCATTTTGTATTATATTTATTCTACTTTATTTGATGATCAAATACTGCGATCAATTTAATGTTGTGCTCAACTCTTACTTGTTACTTGTTCAGTGCAAATTCTATGTTCGTAAACTGCTGGTAAGGGTCTAAGCATTACCGGTTTTAACTCCTCGTCCTTATTAACATATAATTAATACATGCATATTCATTGATCTAACGTAATAGCAACTATTATTGCATGTCGTTTAAAGTCCAATCTCTGTTGCAACAAATTACAACTATTGTCGTTACTACAGTTACTTTCCTGTTATGTTAAGTCTGTTTTTCAAATAGCTTAAAGGCAACGACACAAGACTTGCAGATGAGTAACTGAGCTATTAATATGCCATAATTACATAATTTTATGTACTAATTAAACATATCGTGGGCACATGAATAATGAGGTATCTGTCTTATTGAAAATCGCAGCCAACTTTCCTCTTGTTATACGTAATGTATATATTTATAATTTTAAGGGCCTAAGGCGACGGTCGTATCAGTCGTGGAAAATACAACCCAGTTTTTTCAAACGAGTGACATGTCCTGAATAGTTGAAACTCTTTTTATTTTAACAGAAACTTTTTGCATGTTATGTGTTCGAGTGTTCTAACAAAACGCTGCGGGCGTCGTATTAATCACGACTCTTCGCGTATAAAACAGTCAGAGAAAATGTGTATGGATGTGAAATACATCAACATGCGCGCTTATAATAGAGTAAAGATAACATAACCATAGTCTTTTACAACGAATTGCGGTAACATATTAAGCAAACCCTAAATATTGTGTAATGAAGTTATAAAACGGTAGAACCCAGAACATGTTAATACATGTAAGTTATTTTCGAATGCTTCATTTATCGAAGCAATATTTTAGAAACTTGTTTAGATAATAGCAATCTTTACGAAATATTTCCGGATAAGATATTCGTGTCGTAAGATATGATGAATTGCATGCTGCCGTTCAGTTTGATGTTTCTGTCTGTAAGATAATTAACAGATGGATATAGGAAGTTTGTATATACCGAGTGTACAGTGCTAACATAAATAATCCTGTGCATTGTCTGCCACTGTAGATCATATGCATGTCTTGTTATTTTTGTCGTAGTTCTTCTAAAATAATATACGCAAGGATATCATTTATTGACATGTGGGCTATTAAATTTTATTAAAGATTGAATATCAACTCAATCAATGACATGCAATTATGTAATTGCAGCACTGTCATTAAGAACAACCTTCATATAAAGATGTACGAAATCTCTGCTTTACATGTATAGTAATTACACGGATGCAAACGGATATAACATTCATTAACGAATACAATTAGCCCCGAATAAATTCATTTATCTGTTAACAATCTCAAGCGCATGCGCACAAAAAAACATGTTGGCGTGTTGCATAGTTGACATGAGGGTAAACAGAATACATAAGAAAAGGTAATTTAGAAAGCCCAGTTCCTTCTATATTGTCAATATATCACAGTGTTGCATGCTGATGTTTGCAAAGTTCAAATGTGTCGAATACAACGTTCATGTCTTGTAAGATGTAGTCATTTACTAAGAAACTTAATATAGATACAGAACTTAACATTATGTTGTAAAATGAGATTCCCAAAAACTATAATAACTTTTCTCTCGTACAGAATACATTTAACCGATTGTGGCTTTTTTGCATCTTTGTGTTCTCTTGTAATGCTGTACGAGAGCATTCAATGCTCAAGATTGTTGATTTGCTTATTAGGATTGTTGCGCTGTTTTTAACAGTATTTCAGTCATACCACGGCGGTCAATTAATATACGCACATTTTCCTGTGATAGCTGGTTTACGAGTGGTAGGTGCACATACCAATTCTAGTAACTGACAACTGCCCAAATTAAATCAGGGGTGGAGATGAATGACCGTAGAAACAATTTCGTAACACAATGACACACATGTTATGTGGCCGGGTCGGGAATCCTACCAGCAATACTCCGAATTATTGTTCCGCTTTATACCGACTGAGCCAACACAGGAAAGGATATAGGCTAAATATGCATATTTATAGTTGCACAGTTTCGTACTGAGCCCGTGCTTTATATATATATATATATATATGGTTAGTTAATAAATATCTATCCATAAAAATTTACTACTATGTTCCACAATTGGATACTGACTTAATATGGACAGATACACGGTCTTCACGTAAACTGGGTTATTCAAAGGAATCAAGTATGAATGTGGTGGGCTCAATAACAATATGGAACAATTACTTTGTCATTGTAGTGTTCACAACGACATCGTTGATATTTGGCTTCTTAATAACCTGTAAAGGTAGACTTATTTAAGTTAAATGTTATACCTGATAAAATAATCGGTTGTATCAATTTTATAAAATGGTGTAGTAAATAATTACCATGAAAAAGGCCATTAGAAATTCAATCACATTCATCACATCTTCTGTAGCGACAGGGAATGTTCATGGAATGTAATCGGCAAAGGAAATCACGACGACGTCATTTACTGTCAAATTATTCCTGACACGGCATCGTGATAAAAGCAAAGTAATTAATCTAGAATGTATCGTCTATGTTCATGCCAGAATCTAGACTCGTCTTAAACAATTCTTAACAACTTAATATATTGTCTCAAAATTAAGCTCATGCTACACGTATCTTACGATCTTAAAGATATATTCCGCTTTTGTTATTAGCAGTACGCGTGCAATACATGTAAGACATATTTAGTTTACCACAAGCGTTTGAGCTGATGCGATGAAACGAAAACATATTTTTATCATATTGCTTCAATTAATCAAATGCTATGACTGTTTTTCCAGATTATGTTGAATACTTAACAGTGCGCGTACATCGATGATTAACCAATGTTATAAAATGTCTACGCTTTTAAAGCGTGTACTAAAGTATGATATATAGCAGAACACGTGCAATGTTACAATACATCTTTTGATGCCTTCATGTTTTGATTTGTTACATGCACTTGTGTAATTCTGATACTGGCAAGAGCATTTGAATAATATTACAACCATTGAGGTGATTTGAATGTGCTAATTTTAGAGAAACAAAAGAGAGAACAGCCTTGTTATTTTATGGTGCTTTCGCACAGTAAGTCATTTATTAATTTCTTACTATTGTACAATTTTATTTCTTTCACAACAAAACCAGTTTCAGAGATACACTTGAATAGAATATACAAATCAACATGTCCTCAAATGGTCAGATTATATTTATGTTGCGAAGACTAGCATTGATCTTGAGAAACGGGGCGAAAATGTAATGCTGGGAAACAAGTATTTCCGTATCACCCTGAAAATGGAAAAACGACAACAACCAAGGTAATACACTTCGTATCTGATATACTACTGTATATATAATATAAATCAACGAATATGAACAGGTATTATATAATAATGAATAAGTTAAATGATTTGAAATATACCCCATTTTTTCGTCTGGACAGTTGTATTGTCGAATGTAATGTCTACAAACAATAAACAGGGTCAATGAAATTGTACATTTACATTCTGGCTCAAGTGTACTCTCCTTAAATACAAGCATATTGCCGGTAAATACATGTATATCTGGGATTGTTTAATCAATTTAAAAAAAAACTTTTATCTATTTCGCTTTTAAGAAAAACAAAGAACACGGAAACCTCATGTTAAAGTCAGTTTCCTTCTTGTCAATAATGATGTATTTGTTGGAACATCTTGCGACTACATTTACTTAATAAGACGATATTATTTATCTTTTCAGGAACATTATGGTATTGGCATAAATGTCGGTGGTATTTCTGTACTGATGGATTGAGGCGTTTGAGTACTGATGGATCGAGGCGGTTAAGTAACATTATGAACAATATTACGTCCTTGTAGTACACACTGTTTTAGGGAAAATTATTATTGTAGCCGCCTTTGCATTGAGTGAGTGTTCAGAGGCGGTGATCAAAGCGTTGTTCACTGTATGTACATAGTGGGTGTTCTGTTATAAAAGTTGTGGATAAGAACAAGAATGTCTCTCCTGAAAGATTTCTAGACTTTAATTGTTTACCATATTATTTGTTATATTTTAAATCAAATGAATTAAACGATTGTTCCCAATAAGAACTAAATCTAGAACTAATATTTACATATTATGTACATAATATTCATGAAATATATTGAACCCCGACGCGTTAAATATGACGTGTTTTTATTGTCACACATTATCACTCATAATGTTACTGGATTTATTATATATCTAGGCTTTCTATGTCATGAAATGGAGTCATAAACAACACCAATAGTATGTAATAAAACGTTATGAAAGAGCAATGCTATATGTTGATTACACAATTTGTATCTGCCCCATGGAAAAAAATTAAACAATTGCATACGTTTTCTCTGAAGCATGAAATGATAAGAGCTACATGCATCATGAAATGTTCCTTTCCGGATGGACATTTTAATGCGAAACAAGCTATAGTATGAAACTGTTTAAAGCTTTTTGTGTTTTTGATAGGCACAATAACAAAGATTCAAATGCCAAACAAATGATATAATACATTACACAACATGGTGTGATGTAATGTTTGAAATGTTCATAGAAAAATAGGCTTGAGTTAAACAAAACAAATACACTTTCTATTCATATGCTCAATAACGGCTAGTTCCGACATAATATTCAATGAAATGATAGCACTGATTCCAAATTACTGAAATATGCAATCAATAGAGCCAGTTCAATTACAAAATAACTTGACGATGTTTCTAATGAAATTTACTGGAGTGTATTTTGTTACAGTTACTTATTTACAAAACATTTTTATTTTGGTAATTCTTTTTATTGAAGGAAGGTAATATGTACACAACAAACATATGCTGTTTCCTGCACGGACAAACAATTACAAATATTGACTATAAAGTGTTAATAGTGCCGAAATATTATATTAACATTGCCCGGATTTTTTTATGAGAGTCTCTGTATTACGCTCGATGATATACCTCTAAGAAATTATTTCGGAAATATGTGTTTTTATAAAATGGCACACAGTGATGCCCTTTTCAATGTGTCGATTGCATATGTGTGACAAGTTTAAATGAAATGTTCCTTTTAGTTGAGAAGAACCAGAAAGTTAATATGTATAACAAATTACACGTAAGAACAAATGTAAATTATTTCTGTAGAAGGTGCGAGGTTTGGAATTCTCTAAAGTTGGTTACACCCATGCCATTCTTTGCATTGAGGCGAGGTCCACAATTCATTATATACTCATGTTTATAATTATTAGTGATGCGTTGTATGAATACATTAGCATTGTAGTGAACATTTCTCAGATGTACTAAACGTCCTGTGTATATGATTTTTTTCAGGATAAATGTGTATACTTTAAAAAATCATTCATTGGTTAAGACCATGTTAAACAAGTGGAACGCTTTCTTTGTTTGGGCACAGGAACCACGCGCAAGGATAATTGAAAGTAGTGATGTTATACTACTCAACGCATTTGCCGCTAATATCATAACTGTGTGGTGAATTTTAAGCATACTTTTTTTTTACTTGAATAAATAACAATGGTTAGAAATACTGACTTTGACACAAAAATACATGTTAGATTGATCCTGTATATGTTTATTGTGGAGAATATTCCATGGCTAATTGTAAAAACAATTTGAATCTAGTTCAATAACATACAAAACCGCGAAATGAGATTTTTATTTTTGTAAACCTCAAAAATACTTTAAATTGTATATTTAGACTTGTTTATGTACCAATACTTCAAGTCAAGACCGTTAAAAAATGAAATGTCGCATCAGATTATGTTAACCTGTTCAAATAATAGGTGACGTTCGAAGGAAACCATGTGGTTTAACTGACACGTACAATACTTCGGAGAACATTAGACGGAACGATTCAACTTAAATAAGCATTAAATCTCCAAGTGACTCCAGGGACTTAATAGTGATTAAATATTGCTATTTGATTGCACAGACAAATATTTGATGAATACGTGGCGTAATACCACTTGATCCAAGAAAACACGATTGAATAGAATGACGTCATTCTTTCTCCTTTCATTTTTCATACCAACCGTTATGACTCTTAGATGCACAAAGCAACGACCACGAATTGATCAGTGATTTTTAGGCGTATACGCGTACCTGTACAAACATCTAAAGATATACATTTTTGAAATATAAAACAATAAAAACATTTTAAGCACTTTCATCCCTTAAATATTAATTCATTTATATTGTTACGCTATATGCAAAATAGATTTTAAGGAACTATGAAATGATTAAAAAAAAACATTTTGTTTTATTGACATTTATTGACGAGTATTTGATTGAAAACTGGTTCGTGTAAAAACTAGTTTGAAAATATATCACGGTATTACCCCGAATGCAAACAAAAATCCTATATATATCATAACATAACCAGTCAAACTTTAAAAGTCCAATTTCTATACCTGATTAGTTTCAAGATCCCTAATACTGCTCCCGTCTTTGAGTGAGGAGTTGTAGAGATAATGCGACTGCACATTTGTTGCGAATATTAACTAACGACACTCCTTCCTATGATAAGTCTGTTTCTCCATCAGGAAATGTGTTGTGTGAAAATAAAGGCGACGTATGTAATAGATATACAAAGTGAAATTACTGACATATATTTTACTCGAGGGAACAATATATGTAGACAACACGTATAATCTAAATAATAAATAACAATTGAGATTCATTTTGCCATGTATATGTTACACTAAGTTGCCTCAATACGATACATTATACATGAAAAGGTTCCTCCGAGATTGCAAAAAGTGCTTTGCAGTTTTGTTGGGATAAAAACTACTCTGGATTCTCAAATAATGTTTGTACCATAATGACCGGCTTCGATCTCTGGTGGATTCAATCGATTGCCTCGAGACAATGTCTGAATGTCTCCTTGGCTCAGTACGACTCAGGTAAGGTATTTAAAATAAATAAAATGTTCAGTTTTTCAATTATTCTTAGAAATAATAAGATATCATAAGCATTTGCGATCACTAACGGTACTATTACATTATACTGATATTTATCTTAATTTAAATTTTGACTCATTGTGGTGAAAGCTGACTTGACTCAATCAAATTCAATTGTCAAAAGTAAATTTAAGTTTATATTAGATTAGTTGTTAAATAAGAGAAAATTGCTGGGAAATAATTCTTTCGTTGATATCCAATATGTTATCACTTAGCATTTAATATACACATATAAATCATCGATCATTATTAACTGTATGAATGGGAATGTACATCTGTAAATATCGGGTCTGGTCGGGTTTCTTCAGTCCCTCCGGTTGTTGTCGAGTTGGATTTTGAATAGTTATAACACAAACGCAATTGATTTACATAAATCAACCTGGCAATATAACTACCAGTTAGAATAAACAGTTTATATACTTGATGGCAAACAATAGTAATTTTGCACAATATATGAAACTTTTATTTTTCCATATTATTGATGATTTAACAATATTATTTAAGCTGTGAAACCTTATTTGTATTCATATGGCAAGTACAATATTACAGCTTAAAGGTAAAGGTCGTTATTTTTAATGACTGTATATTTCTTATAATGTCAATTTCCAAATTCTTATTCTACCAGTATACGTCAGATAATAATTATTTCGAATAATGTTACATTTATCAGCTTGATAAATCGAAATTATCAATTGTTGGTTATAGTCCTCGACATACGTATAAACAATATTTCTAATCATGTCAATTTCCATATCCTCGTACTACCAGAATACATCAGATAATAATTATTTATTACTTTTACAAAGTTTTCGAATAATGTTATGTTAATCAGCTTGATAATAGAAGCGTTGGTTATAGTCCTCGACATTAGTAGTAACAATACTTTGCCCACCGGTTTGTCAAAGGACAGCTGATTACAAAAGTATAAAGTCGTACATTTGATGTTTTGTTGTCAAAAGTCATTCATTTGGCGTGCATGTGTGATCGATATGTCGATAAGTCACATGTTGATAATTGATAGGACTATTCCAATCGCATCAGAATAAACATGAAGTGAATATAATCCAAATTGTTCGCGCCATTATAAATCTTTTACAATATTTGTCGATGCTACAAGTAAACAAAGAGTAAAAGAACCAATTCGGTTTTGGCAAGAAGTCTCTTTAAAACTATTCGAGTGTCATGATTGTAGAAATGAATAACCTCAAGAAATTCGCGACCTTTTGTTGATTAGACTAGGCTTAAGCACATCTACAAAGATGTTTTCGTACAACAAGTATGCATGGGACGTCCTCCTTATATACGTGAATTTCGAAACC
>VMBQ01005183.1:39657-71062 GCA_007657795.1 Dreissena rostriformis
TATATATATATACATTCCTTTTTATTTGTATTATTTATGAACAAGCAATGTCTTTAAAAAAGAACGTCGGGGTTGAATGTAATATCGATGTCATTATTTTCCTAAATAAACAAATAAAGGACAATGATCGAGTCCCAAATGTATGTTCTCTAACTAGAGTTAAGATTCTGTTATGAACGGAAAACACGGTAATATATTTCCTATTTCAATAATGCTTCACTTATTCGATAAGAATATGATTTATTCTAATGTACTTTACTAAAAAAAAGATAATCCAGCATATAAACATTGGAGTAAACAAGTGGAATGTAGAAAGGTGTTGGTAATCGTGATACTATAAAATGAGCATTAACGACGACATACTCCATTTGATAAGTATTATACAAATTGAACTTCATCTAAAACAAATGTTTTTCTTATAAGTTGATGTACACATGTATTCTCCGCTTAATTAAAAAGCGAATGTCTTCAATCAAGCTGACATGTCTGACTTGCACATAGGAAAATATTGGTAGAGTGTTAAGCGGAACCCACACACTTTCATTTATCTATTTCTTACCGCAAATTCTTGTGCTATTGTTGGTTAAAATAATACGTATTCCAGTGTATTTACAGAAAAAGGCAATTGAGAGCTCATGTAAAGTAATGGGCATCTCTGTATTACCGTTATTTTGTACTGAAATTGCTTTTTCTATTGATGGTTCTTGGGAAGATTTCATCTCAATGTCGTCATAGTATAATTTGGTATACCAGAAATCTATACTCCTACTCTCAAATGGACGAGCACCTGGTACTGACGCCATCCCAGCTGAAGTCCACATGAAGAGAGGGAGAGCCCTAATTGCCAGGCTCCATCAGATGTTCCTTCTTATGTGGGAGAAAGAGACGATTCCCCAGGAATTCAAAGACGCTTCTGTCATACATTTATATAACCGCAAATGAAACAAACAGGCCTGCAATCACCAAAGAGGCATATCCATGCGCTCAGTTACAGGGACAATCCTTGCCAGGACCATTGCCTTGCTTAATCGTCTAATTTCTCACATTGACTAAGGACTCCTTCCTGAAAGTCAGTGTGGATTCCGCAAGGAGCGAGGAGCCATCGACATGGTGTTCGCTGCCAAGCAGCTCCAAGAGAAGTGTCAGGAACAAAACACTGACATGTTCTCCACCTATGTCGACATGACCAAGGTTTTTGACACTGTCAGCAGAAATTGCCTATGGAAGATCATGGCCAAGTTTGGATGCTCAAGGAAATTCACCGCCCTTGTTCAACAGTGTCACGTAGAGATGCAGGCGCCAGAGTCCAGGACAGCGGAAGGTCATCTGACCCATTCCCAGTCACAAACGTCAAGCAAGGCTTTGTCCTGGCTCCAACTCTGTTCAGCCTTATGTGTTCCGCTATGCTAACATAAGCTTTCAGACACCAGGATGTTGGTGTCAACCTGAGATACCGCGTGGATGGCAAACTGTTCAACCTTCGGAGGCTACAGGCAAAAACCATGGTTAAGACAGACATCATCAGAGATCTGCTGTTTGCTGATGACTGTGCCCTTAATGCTAGCTCAGAAGCCGATATGCGACGCTGTGTTGAAATGTTTTCCAGTGCCTGCACAAACTTTGGTCTTACGATCAGCACAACGAAGACTAAAATTCTCCATCAGCCCGCACCAGGAAAGCCTTACGTTGAACCAAACATCACTGTCAATTGTCAGAGACTCAACGCAGTGGAGCGCTTCACTCATCTTGGTAGTACACTCTCACAGAATGTCACTATCGATAACGAGGTTAACATCCGTATAGCCAGAGCCAGCTCCACCTTTGGCTGACTTTACCCGAATGTCTGGATCAGAAGAGGCATCACCACTCAGACCAAGGTGAAATTATACCATACGGTGGTACTCCCTACGCTGCTCTATGCATCTGAAACATGGACAGTATATAAAACGCCTAGCCAGGAAACTGAACCATTTTCATACAACAAACCTCAGGAAGATACTCGGCATCAAGTGGCAGGTTAAAATTCCAGACACAGAGGTATTGGCTAAGACAGGTCTTCCCAGCATCTTTACCATCCTGATAAAGTCCCATCTTCGCGAGGCTGGGCACGTAGCCCGTATGTCTGACGAACAAGACAATGCTATGGCGAGCTTCAGCATTGCGAGCGGTCCCATGGTAGGCAAAAGAAACGTTACAAATACACTCTCAAATCCTCACTGTAAGCGTTTGAAATCAATCTAGACACCTTCGGAACAGTCCGCAATGGATCGCACCACCTGGCGCTCTTTCATCTCCAAAGGCGCCAAGACTTCTGAGGCGAACAAAACAACTGCCGCAGAGAAGAAGAGGCAAGCCCGAAAGGCCCGTGCTGCAAATCCTTCCGGAGATGTCCAGCTTATGCCATGTCTCATCGGTATTAGAACATTTTGTGCAAGGCTTCAATATCCATCTTCGCACACAAAGACAAATTAAGTCCAAGCAACCCTTGGACGTAGATGACTAGAGTGGTCCTCTTTGGATCGACGGACGAACAACATGGTATATCGTGGACACACAGACCTGGCCTCTCGCATAAACGGCGGATTTAAATTGTTTAAGCGAGGCATTTGCCTAGCGTGTTGTCATATGGTTCCCATAGTAACAGTTCTGAAAGAGAATATCAAAATATAAATATATGTTCTATAACTTCATGCGTACTTAAATGTACTAACATTGTATCATTCGCAATCAATTGGTAATTACTTTAACTGGTAACTTGCGAAATTCTTAAATGTTCTTCGAATATCTAAGGTGAAGAATTCATTTTAGTGTTTAGTAAATCGTTTTCTTATATAGTATTGTATGAATGTAATTCATATACCGTGTTCAAATTATATTAATTAATACAGTTGAAAGCAAAACAAAATGATTTGTAGAATGTATATGCATATGTTGTTTTTGTTGATTTGTGGAAAACATTTCAATCCCATCATCACAAAGGAGGACGTAATATACAATTAACACAGTAATGACTGTTCAACGAAGCTAGAACAATATCTACATTATCATTGCTTTCTAAATGGAACATTATGTGCAAACACACAGTTAAGCGTAACAAGCTCAGCCAATCTACATACACGTATGACGTTGTAAATGGAATCCCATAAGCTTACACACAGTTGAATGAACGTAGCATGCATTCGTTAATTACAATGTTATACAACTTCTGAAGTTACGGCTAATTCTAGGAATTAGACTCAAGCATTGTTAATGAGCACGATCAATGGAGGCATTTAAACAGTTATCGTTTACTGAGTACTAGTGAGTACATGCAAAACACAATCCAGTTTAACAAGCACTAGAACGGGATATAGTGTCCAAATCCAATATGAAACAAAATTCTACTGTAGAGAAAGTGATTACCAGATCATCATATTCATCGAACCAATAACATAACTCTTGTCACGATCAACACTGTTGTTTTTGTTTTGTTTTGTTTTTTTTACATTTTGCATCTAGAAAACTACACACAACATAACAATATTATTACTATATAGAGAATGACATAAATACACTATAATAGTGTATATTGTACGTGCATTAGAAGGGTATGTAGTAAATATATGAAACTATATTAAAATTGCTTTTTTCTATTGACATAATTGACATATAGACACCTAGCATGTTGAAGACATTTTTCTGATTTTCAAAAATGATTATTACGCCACTGGGACCGATGTACAGATGTAGACGATATTAAAAAACATTGCATGAGTGTTAGTGCTTATTGTTGTCAAATGTTCCCTGACTGTCTGTGCGTTTTTGGTTGCATTTGTTACGTAATTGTATAAAGGAAACGTACCTTCCAATATAATTAATTCTTGAATCTAGGCGTAAGTTTTCTATTGTGTTGAAAAAAATGCATGTAGTATGATTAATTTCAGTTCATTTCAGCTTCTTAACGAACGTAGATTTAATGCACGTGTTCATGAATTTACGTAAAAAAAGTCTTAACTACAAAATGCATATATTAACCCATTTATGCCTAGCGTCAAGAAAAAAGGCCTTGACAAACAGCGTAGACCCAGATGAGACGCCGCATGATGCGGCGTCTCATTATGGTCTGCGCTGTTTGCTTAAAGGAATTTCTGTAAGAAATATTCTAAACATAGAAATACATATACTTGACATCCCTAATTTTGGAAATAAATTGATCCAATTTAGAAGGATGGGAGTGTCCACTAGGNAGTACGTGCATTAGAAGGGTATGTAGTAAATATATGAAACTATATTAAAATTGCTTTTTTTCTATTGACATAATTGACATAAAGACACCTAGCATGTTGAAGACATTTTTCTGATTTTCAAAAATGATTATTACGCCACTGGGACCCATGTACAGATGTAGACGATATTATAAACATTGCAGGAGTGTTAGTGCTTATTGTTGTCAAATGTTCCCTGACTGTCTGTGCGATTTTGGTTGCATTTGTTACGTAATTGTATAAAGGAAACGTACCTTCCAATATAATTAATTCTTGAAAATAGGCGTAAGTTTTCTATTGTGTTAAAACAATTCATGTAGTATGATTAATTTCAGTTCATTTCAGCTTCTTAAAGAACGTAGATTTAATGCACGTGTTCATGATTTTACGTAGAAAAAGTCTTAACTACAAAATGCATATATTAACCCATTTATGCCTAGCGTCAAGAAAAAAGGCCTTGGCAAACAGCGTAGACCCAGATGAGACGCCGCATGATGCGGCGTCTCATTATGGTCTGCGCTGTTTGCTTAAAGGAATTTCTGTAAGAAATATTCTAAACATAGAAATACATATACTTGACATCCCTAATTTTTGAAATAAATCCCTAATTTTTTAAATAAATTGATCCAATTTAGAAGGATGGGAGTGTCCACTAGGCATACATGGGTTAATTGGATACACCAACTAGTATATCGTCTAATAGCTTGAATAACGTCGACGTTTCTCGCTCACTTTATAATTTTAACTGGTAATAATGAAAACGTACTGTTTTTACAATACAATTCTGCTTAAATGATTACACTGTTTTTCTTTAATAAGCACAAAACTTCATACGGTATATAGTGCGATCTTAATATTTATCTCTAACTAATATTTAATTTAGATTAATTTATATTGAAAAGCTGTGAGCTTCTGCCAAAATACTTATTTAAGTTAACTCAAAAGAACTCGGTGAATACCAGATTTAAAGGACAATTTCCCGCCCCCACCCCCTCACCCCCAAACGGCGACACACATATATATTCAAGTTTAAGGCTTGTACTAAATGTTTTTAAGTTTATTTTAGAAGTATTTATACAGAACAGGTACTATCTGTACATGAACGTAGAAAACTTAATCGATGCGGTTTAGTTATTTCGTCGCGTAATAATATGATGATGGCAAATAAAACAAATTAATAGAATAACGAATTCAAATGCAAAATTTGAATAATATACGCAGTTGCAATGGACAGGTCATTGGCTTTAGGTCAGTAAAAACTTAATTGTGTGTTTAATCGCTAAACAGCCAATGATGCTCAGAAAGTTAATTTATTGCAGAATGTTCATTATTTGAAATCATAAGATAAAAAGGCGCATCATGCTGCACATGTTTAAAGATAGCATTTTTACAGGCCCTATTTGTGTTTTGTGTTCTGTTATTTGTAGCAGCAGCAGTCTTAATCAACAAAACAAAAAAATACGGTGCGTGTTCGGTTCCTAGCACATTATTATATTTCAATAGCTGTGTTCAAATATTTCGAGTTTGATATTGTACGTACTTACTAAGTTCCGCGTTTAGAGAATGAATGATATACATGTATATCCAAACTTCCAGATTGTAACAGTACCACCAGCGTCGATTTTCCGGTTTAGCTGTTACTGTATGTCAATCAAATCAACATATAAGTTACGTTGTTTCGAGCTAAATATTTAAAATTCATATTATACATCATACTGTTTTACGATTAAGAGGTTAATTACCAGATAACAGTTATTATCTAGAAAGGAATTAATTTACACGTTCACTGGTTGGTTCATTTGATGTTTAATTAATTCATTTCTATACTGAATAGTATGCTCTTGAAGAAGGAATGCAGTGGTGTAATGAACATTAATATTATTATGTTAGATAATTTGATTATATAGAGAATACATGGTTGGTGCCGAGATGGAGAAAGTTTATCTGGTGAGGCTTAGAAAAAGAAAATAGGGCGAGCTTTAGCGAGCCCCATTTTCTTTTTCGGGCCGAACCGGATAAACTTTCTCCATCTCGGCACCAACTATGTATTCTATTTATCCTGCTGCATTTAAAATTATGCCGCTAACACATTTTATCAAAGACAAATGATTAATTAAGATAACAAAATAATTATTCTGGTCAGCTCCTACATGTACACAACATTCCTTTCGACCGAATTACTGCCGATTATGTCACGTAAAAAATAGTTCCACATTAAACTGGTCCTTTTAATACTTTCATATTGAAATTATGAGAAGAAATAAAAAATGAATCGAGAATGTGATGTTTTTAATGTTGGAAATTGAGAACAATTTGCAACAGCAGAACAAAAAATGTTTTTTTATTTTTTTAGGAATAAAAAATAAAAAAAATTAAACAGCCAAAACAAAGACTCAATTTTATTTACCTCAATGACAGCTTTAATCCAATTCTTATAACAATAAAGTTACAACTATATGCACTTACATGTTCTGTTCGTCCATTCCTTTATCGAAATGTATTTTAAACCACACTATTTCGTCATACCGTTTGTATCGAATGCTTGCAAGTTGCAGTACCATTCTGACCTAAATAAGGCTAAAACACGATTTACGAAATCGTAATCCTGTCGGAGCGAGTAATTTTATTCCTATCGAAATTAACAAATATGCATGACAAACACACAATTCCGAAATACGTTTTGTATGCGTTCAATGCTTTAAAAATATTAAATATTTTACTGTTTCAAAACTACCACCTCCAAATTCTTGTCCCTAAAATCCACAGAGTTTTGCTTAAACTCGATTTGTTTCGTTCGAGAAATGACGTCACACGAGAAACGTCATAAATTGAGTCATCAAGTGAATGCACATACAAATACGGAAAGCCGGTTCTGCAAAATGTTTTAAAGAAGATGCAAAATAGGATGATATGTAATATAAACGATAACATTCACGATACGTCTCACTAAGGCGTCACCCTTGTTTAGTGTATTAGAAAGGTAACACTCAACTATGTGTCACAGCGTGCGTAGGAATACACTACTTCCTGTTGACCGGAGATAGGAAAATTTATTCGACTCTGCTTTATATGGTCAATGTTTGCAACAGAGGCAGGATAAAAAGATTTGGGTGGTTATTATACAGACTGGTTAAAGTGCAAGACGTTCTGTTATTAATTGTACTACCATATGATGATTGGTTTACAGTCTCTCGATCTCATCCATTAATACACTTTAAATACTTGGAATTAAAACTTTTCAAAATAATAAACAAACATTCAAAATCAATACACAATGTAATTTGCCATTAACTATTGAACAGACTAATGCTTAACACGATAAAATAATTATAAAACGTTTTCATATCAATGCATGGTTTACACAAAATAGTTTACTTTGGGTAGTGTATGCAAACAAACTGATAAAAGAATGAAAATAACAATAATCTTTCGTTTACACATAGGGCTTTACAAAAAAAGACTTGACTCCTTTGTATGCATGGGATTTGGTTTCAGAATACACACTAATGAAAAAGGTACAATTTTCCTAACGTAATCGGGCATGTGTCTAGCACCACAACAGTCAATCATTTTAACACGGAACAATTACCGAATAATACAGTATCAGATTCCTCAATTGAAACGAAAAATGCAAATAACATGATGGTTTTAAGAGAAACTAGAACGAAACAATATGTATCCCATCATCAGACGTGCATTTTTTTAAATAAACCACTTTGGAATATATTGTTCTTCATTTCGGCAATGCTGAAATATAGCTGTCACGCGCGGCGGACTACTTTTTTGGATTTATACATGAAATGAATGTCTACTTTCCAAATCAATATAGATCTACCGTATGTAAATAAAAGCAAAATGTTCACTGAAATTTATCTAAAAAAACGGCTTTTCGTTCTTTTATTTTTCATTCAATTGATTGCGCAATGTATGACGTATCTCACGTGACCTTTTGTCTGTGACGAAACACACCAGTTTAATTTTTACACTCTGGATTTTAAGATGGACAAGTCGGACGTGTTAATTAATTTAACAGTAAACTATTTGTTTAAGCATCGTACGAATCCAAAACGTATTTCGGATTGTGTGGTTGTAATCCATAATAATAATTATTAATTTCGATATTAATAAAAACTCGCTTCAATAGAAGTATCGGTTTCGAAAATTGTATTTTGGGTCAGAACAAATTTAACCATTAAAAATAGTGTTGTTAAATTAAATGTCGAAAGCAGGATTGAAGAACAGAAATGGAAGTACATATCGTTGTAACTGTATTTTTATTAGGATTGGATTAAAGTTGTCATTGAGGTAAGCGTGTTTTAATACCAAATGGCGATGAAGAAATCAATTTTGTTTTGTGTGAAGAAGTTTTAACTCGCTATAGAACCAAACAAAACTGACGAAAATAAACATGGTAATTACACAACTTTATTGAGTAGAACAAGAACCAGTAGATGTTTGACTTTGTAATGCCAGTTAGTAAAAAGCGTGTTAAAAGAAGAGTGGTTTATAGACTTAAATTTACATTATCGGCGGGGAAAAATGCTGAATCATGTCTGACGTCAGTTCAAAATGGCAGCCATTCTTTTGTTTATTGTGCAGTGGTGAAACTAGAATTTGAATTTGATCAAAAGCTTTTGTGTTCTACTTGAGTGTGTAACATTTGGAATGCTTATTAAATTTGAATCGAGGCATATAGCGATATTTTGTCTTGTTACTCTGCTTTTGCGTGGAATTCTTAAGGACTATTTCCAGTGACGTAAACGGGAAAGATCACAAACAATTTTAATATTACTACGCAAGGTTAGATTCAGTTTATTTTGCTATTGTTTTTAGCAATTAAAGTCTTCTATTTTGATTGCATGAGAAACAAATTAAATATAAAAAACCGTAGGATAAATAGATTATTGATGGGATAAATCAAATACTAGGTCGGTGCCGAATAAAGTTCATTTTGCTCGGCCCGAAAATCTGAACCACTCGCCAAGGCTCGTGGTTCAGATTTTCTATGCCTCGCAAAATAATCTTCGCTTTATTCGACACCTACCTAGTATTCTCTTTATATACATGCACACTAAACAGAACAATATATGCACCTTATTATTACGACCATATAACGTTGTATACCACGCTGCCATTATGTCCGCAGCCACATACGCATGCCAAATGTTAAATTCGCAAGTAATTATCAGCCGAGCCGTTTCCTTAACGAGCTCATTCCGTAGCCAACATTAGTATAAGCAGGAAAAAGCTCCAAAGGGATAATGTGCGGTTGATGTTGTATCGAACTATCATTGTGGGAGGTCTCTATACAGACCCAAATAATGCTACTCAACATTTACCATTACACTAATGTTTTCAGTAAAAACATGTGAAAACGAAACTGTGGTCACGTGTAATGGGTTTTCTTCTTATAAACTTATTTATGAAGAAAAATGTATTTGTTTAGAACTTTCAAACTTTTAAAATTCATGTTGCACTAGCACAACATTACACTCAATGAACAGGATCGATTCTGTACCTTATGAGGGTATTAAACAAGACCGACGAGTTGAATGTGAATTAGTAAACAAATCATCTCATTGAATATTAAAACAGCTACACAAATACGTACGGACATTTTAATATCATTAATCATTAATCATTAATATTTCTTCCTCAATTCGTCATTGACTATCAAATATTTAAAAATCATTACGCGTCAAATACAAGCATTAACCTAACATTGAAATAACACGATTTGTTTAGTGTCTTTTAGTTCGAAAGAACATTGAACATATACTGACTTTAAAGATTCTAGATAACACAACATTATAATAATATACCAGGTAGTCCATGCGTGTTTTGGTAATCCGCAAACCGAAAGAATGACATGTTCATCTGTCTGATGGTAAACATCCATTTGATAACTCTCTCGTATTAACAACATTAACTCGTCGAAAGATATGCTCATCTCCCATGACCCGACTGTCATGTCGACAACATGGATCATTATATACCAGATGTGCAGGAGTGTAATCATATAAATAATTCCAAATTTCATATTACAGTTCTTGCTAATGGCTGATATAAGGCCTATCTAGTCGGGTCATGGGAGATGAGCATATCTTTCGACGAGTTGATGTTGTTAATACTGTATTGACCGTCAAGACAAAATAAAAATAATAAACAAGTCGTTATGTTCGTTTCATTGTCAAATGTTTGACATGATAATGTTTGCCTTTTGCTATATCCGTCTATGTGAAGGGGTAAAAAACAATGCATTTCTTAAATACTACTACTTCTACTACTACTACTACTACTACTNTAATAATAATAATAATAATAATAATAAAATAATAATAATAATAATAATAATAATAATAATAATAATAATAATAATAGTAATGGTAAATGTCTTATTGTCAGAAGGAAACATACAAGTATTATGATGTATCATAACGAACAGTTAAGTAAAACATACGTAAATCGTACATATCTTATTTACAATATGGCCTTATTAAATTAAACGACAACAACATTTATATGAGCAAAAACATACAAGTATTCATCATAAAGCATTTTTAACTGTTGCATACACATGACATTCATTTAATTAATTAAAAAAATACATACATTAATAGAAAAATGACATTAATGTTTAAATAGTGCATACAATCGTATTAATACAATTATGCATTGACGCACAGATAATTTTAATGACGCAAATGTAAACGAACAAAAACATATGTTATGTACTTTATAACTTAAGAAATTGACAGTCATTCCACTAACAAATCATACCATTACGACATTATTACATTTCTCTTTAGGGTATTATAAAGAATGTTAATCAACATACTACTATATATTCAACGTTATTCTAGTGTTAAATATAATATATTGTACGAACTACAAAATGCATGAGTGAAACTAATATAGGCATAATTCAACTTCTGAAACACTATCAGGGACAAAAATGCTTATCGCTATTATTGTATTAAACACAAATGACTAAGTGCTTTTAATATACAGATCAATACACCAAACACTAAAATTTAGACACTATAGCTGGCTTTTCATCTTAGAATAGTCAACGCTTAGCATCGGAGATTAAAACCGTTCTGAATGCTATCCAAACCTCACACTTAGACCATATGTATAAAAAAACAACTAACCTTTAAAAAACCATACACAAACTAACATTGCAATTCAAATTAACTGCAAAATAAGAAAATATTAATGCTTTGGAACAAGTAATATACTTCTTACTAGAAGTGCTCATTGCGTGATCGTAATGAAACAACATGTCATAACAATTATAATCATACCATGGATATCCATAATCATGTAAAAACAATGTTGATGTTAGCAACACACATCGCATATTATTCATTCATTACCATGTATCTTTATGTATATATTTTTATCCGATTTCTTCATTATAATGAAGTCTTTTAAAGCAAGTTTAAATTTTCAAATAAATAATGTACTACAGAAATATACTTGCCCTTTCCGTATTATTCAATAAACAACCAATGTCATGTATCACTGTTGACTGAATGTTGTGTTACCACCTTTATCTTTGAATTCATAACGTGGATTTCGTCGACCTTTGGTACGATAAGCTGTGTAAACAACTACCCATAAGCAGATACAATACTGATTTTAATGATATACTATTAAAACAACAACGATCGTTACAAATGTGTTTTGGAATGTGTTATATTGGGCATGGTTTCCATATGGAAATTTCGACATTTTCTTATCGTAAGTTCTTAATCTGGTATATAATTTGTTATAAACAGTGCTTTTTGTGTATTTACAAAACTCCACAACAACCGATCGAAAACAAAACTTTTTGAAGTATGCTCTGCGAATCTTCATTTTGAAAATATTTAATTGAAACTTACAGATTCGACCAAAACGTGTAAACATTCGGATTTTTTCCTAATTATTGTTTTATTCTGGTCCCTGATATACACTATTCTATTATTTTATTATATTTACTTACTGTCGCATCGCGCCTTTAAGTTAACACGATATTTGTGCAAGATTTATTTAAGGTATTATATAAGTTCGGAAATAATAATATATATATGTTCCCATTAATCGTTTAATAATAATTAACGAAAATCAATCGATGCATGGAAATGGAATTCGTGTAAACAACAATCGCACACCATACCTAATCAGTTTGAACTATCTACTCTGATGTTTTATATCTCTTTTCACCGTCTTAACATAGCATGATCGTTGTCTCTTGAGATAACCGCAACGATTACAACAGGCTTCTTGTTAATCTGAAATAAACCATTATGGCACATTGTTGTTATACTTCTTAAAAATAAGTATTATAGTTCTTTCATGATTTGTTTTTCTCTTCAGTCATTATAAATTTGTGTGCTTAAACATAAGAATATATCTATATATCATTTCTATTTTTGTATTTTATAGAGAATTTATTTTTCATGAAAACTTCGTTCACAAATCAAGTATTGTACATACAATCGATATCAAACAATACCATTATAATTAATTCTTAAAATGTTCGGTGTGTTACATAATATTTTTAAACAATTGTCATACACAAAGCATGTCTTAGAATTTAAAATGGAATAGTTAAAGTTTCAAAAGTAAAATACCATTTCTAACTGCTTCATTGAGTGTTACTCCAATTGAACATACCCTCATGTCTATTTACATAATACGTAAATTGCTAATGAAAAAGTATTCTCAAATTTCGCATCAAAAGATGAAGGACGTTTATTGTAAGTTACAGGCAGAATTATCAATTAACACTTTTCTGAATGGAGAACAGTCGAACGAAGTTATACAATATAACAATAGGATTGTTACATGTTCAATATGTTTGCTTTACATCACAGGGACGTACGAAAGGTTTTATTGTACCTTAAGGCATTACATCTGAACAGTGAACATGAAAATACTAGAACTCGCTTTAACGACTCTTTATTCTCGCAGACATTATTGCCAGTCAATAGTGGTTCAATAGGCAAACCTACATTCACAAAAACGTTTAACAAGGTAAAGCCGCAAATATGTCCTAATATAGCTTGTTTCATGCATAATAGCCATCGTTCGTCACTTTTAATCAAACTAAAATCAATGACGCATACAATCCTATTGAGGAAATTATATGGTGCGATTAATCTTAAAAAATAAAAAAAAAACATCTAGTAAAGTAGATTTTATTCAGTCTATCGTATATCTGGTTTGTCCTGTACACGTTAATGTCACTTTGGTGGTCTGTGTCATATGAAATGATTTAATACGGTATCAGCATAACCGTGTACTAATGGTGACATATGCGAATACAAAAAATTATAGTAAACATACAAATTACAAACATCAATAGCAATAATTCGTCTTCGTCTTCAGTTATGCAATATACACAATTGTTTGTAATAGATATTATATACTGTATATTGTAATGTCCTATTCAGCAAATGAAGATGTTGGACAATTTTAGCTATACAAGTAACAAAAATGTCATATGAAACAAATTTATTGTAAAACGTTACGACATGCTGATATTGCATATCTTGTCAATCCGAATATATACAGGTGGGAATTGGACAACAATTTATATCGACCGACTTTTGGAGTACAAAATTGAAATAACATGGAAATTAAACATTCAAATCATTTCATGAATTATTTTGAACTTTTCGCTGTTCGTATCCAGTTTCCAGAATTTTTATTGTATGTTACATAAAATGACTTAAGCTGGTGGTCACCGCTTAGAAAAGGTCATTGCAAAGCATTGGAGGTTTAAAACGGATAAAAGGCAAGCCGAAACTCAAACGAAGCCCACAGTTCAGAATCAAAACAGACTCGTGTAAATTAAAATAAGACAACAAGAGTTGAAATGCAAAAGAGTAAATTACTTAATAACTGCGCAATATTTTTATTTATTCCAGCGCAACATAATTACATTTTATGTTAGTTGCCTTGCCTTCGTTTAAGATATGATTAAATGCGAATATTTCATATTGCACTTATTCAGTGTTTTAACTGATGTTGCGATTCGAATTCAAATTATATATCAATTTGATATTACAAAGCGCAGGGTAACATATAAAACACAGTTCATTGTATCTAGCTAGACCCGCAATACTTACAATGCTAATTTCGCATCACAAGAGCAACTTTATCTGGAGCCCATATGGATATATTTCCTGTTGTTCTAGTTATCATTTAGACACTCTATTGGCATCGATGTTTAATTAGATAAAACCATTAACCAAAGATAACATAATGTTGCTGCCATTGTCTCGATAACTTCCCACAATATTGGTTCATGAGCGTATTGTTGGCCTACATATGCCGTATTTAATATTGGTTGGATATGGAAATTACATTTGAAAATGGACACATCTGTTTTTCCGAAAAAAAAACACCATATGTCATATATATTCAAGTGTGCGACCGCTCTTGAGCGCGGCTACACATATGTTGCGTGCCCAAAAGCATTGACTAGAACGAATGGTTTTATATTTGATACTTTTAAACACATTCCCGAAGCTGTCAACTATGGTTAATTCCATTAACAAGCATCAATGAAACTTTCATACTATAATCTGATAAATACTTATGAATCTAATAAGTCAAAATACGACCATGTATGTTATAATTCATCAAACGTTTTATTTTGAAAAGATGTTTACTATTTCTTTACAAATATGGCTGAAGCAAATGCCCCATACATTTTTTCCAAACATGTTATTTTAATACTTTTAAATATTTTTTTATTCTTGTTTTATGTTTGTTCATCATTTCAGTGTCAACTGTTCCTTCATCAGGTATATTATTTATGTTACGTCTACGTGACCGAAAATATGTGCATGTTCTGGTAAAAAAACATACGGCATCAATTATACAAAAAAGTGAAAATTGTCTTGATTTTTTTACCTGCATTTACATTATATAGTTGAGCAAGACATGATAGAAGAATCATGTTCATCCGATGTAATAATTTCAGTATCTACAGAAATCGTTAAATGCTGGTAAATATAATAAATAACATAGTAATAGACAAACATCAAATGTATCTGAAATTATGTTTATGTTCTATATGTCATAAAGCAGTTTATTATTTAGACCGTTATGAATCATAGTCTTTAATTTATGTATCCAATATGTTTCTTTGCATAAGCGGTCTAGATTGTTTTGAAAAACATCAATAGGTTCAATAGAGAAATCTGGTAAAGTACAATCATTGTCGGTGGATCCAAAATGTGTAGCAACATGTGAAATAGAATTTATTGAACAATTTCTGATATCAAATCTATGGCTATTCATTCTCCGGGAACATTCTGATTAGTTTGTTTGACGTATTGTTTACAACAATTTTTATATGTAATAAGATATATAACATTGCGCGAAGTGCAATCAACATCATAGCGTAAATCATACGATAAACCAGTAACACTACTATTGAAATTTGAACTTTTGTTAATATTATTGCAATGTGTTCATCTTCGTCGGTTACATTGACCCGATTAATGTATATCAGTACTGTTATAAGTAACTGATACATTTGATGTTTGTATATTACTATGTTTTTATAAAGTATATTATTACTAAAAGGCTGTTGTATCATCACTGATCCATCTTTGTATTATGTATTATGTAATATAATGCACTATATATATTTTTCCGCCAAACGACGTAACGTTATTGTATGACGTTGACGTCATATCATATGTATTTGTTTATACTACTGATGAAGGCTATGGCCGAAACATGTTTAGTACTATTTGAATAAACAAAGGTGATGTGTTTGTGCGATTTATTCAATTTTATGATAAATATAATACGTATTCATATTAAATCAGTGTTACAAAACAAAATAAAATACGTCATCAAGAAGATGCTACAAAAGTGTTCTCTCAAAAAGCGGCATGTGACATATATAAGACAAAATCTCTCACACCACACAATGATCTGAGGTCGTAGTCGACGACCTGGTTCATAAACGAAGTATCCATTCTCGGAGGATATTCAATATAATTTTATTGTAGCTCTATTTGTAGTTTAAACATCTACATAATAAGTTATATGAAGTGGTTCTTACACATCTTTCATGGTTCTCTTTACATAATTATGTTCAGCCTGTTCAAACCTACAATGTTTTATATTGAACGTAGCGTATTTTGTATTTTGAATAACCTTGTTAAAAATGTGTCTAATACATGAATTGCATAGGCAATAAGTAATATCTTAAATAAAAGTCTAGCAGAGAATAACTCATCGCCTGATAATGTTTGTTTCATTATTCCTGTGTATTAAGTATTACAGTGTTTTGTTCATGTTTGGCCTTATATATGTTTAGTGAGGTACTAAACCAATATACACCAGTTCTCTAAAAGTTCATTTCAAATCGAATAGCATAAAAAAAGAAACCACAGTTTTGACATTTTCATATTTTCAAAGGAGAAGTATAAAATAAAAATGTATGTTTGAAATTTATTTGCATACGGTTATCATAACGATAAGATTCTGTGATATTTCGAATTCCAATCTCTAATCTATTTTGACATTCCTGTCCTTCCGATAGTATTCATACAATAAACTGAAACTCCAGAAACTCTATCTTGAAAGAAATTCTTGATCTTAACAAACGTAAACATAAACTTATTAAAACTGGGAACACTGCCACAAATCGGATTCTCAAAATACATTCTTCAAGTTTTTGAGGTTCTAGCATTCAGAAAAAAAAACATGTTATTTGTTTATATTAGCACATCGTCTTTAATTTCGTTGTTAGTTGTAATTTTACGATTTGTACTTACGTATGTTGATTAACTTGAATACTTCATAATATTGTTATGAGATGTTCCTAATTGAGCAACACGTGCAAACAGTGTCGTTCAAAACCGGACCAGTCTTTGTTTTCCGTTAATTTAAATCAAGAACGACACTTCTTTTGCTGCCACTTCATGTGTGTAACGATTATATTGCTTTGGCACAGCAAATGTCATTACAACCATCCTGCTCATTCAGGACGACATTTCAGTAATAGGCGAGTGCTCGCCTTTGCATTCAACGTCTCTTCAACGTCTCGTTAATTTTGATATTTTACTTTATTACATAATGAGGCTCTTTTCTTTAAATCGATCAGTTAAGAAACTTGTTTGAAAACTTACATTTAATGAAGAAAGCAATCGTGCTTTAAAGTTCTAAAGTTCTTAGATGTTTCCAGTATAATTTCTTATTGTTTTTCTCGTTATACTATGTTTTATTTAAATTAAGTCATTTCTGTAAAAGGTATGACAAACAGTATGACCAACTTGCATATACACTCAGGAGAAAAAGTCAAATCGTCGGTGTCAAAACTATAAGGAAGCCAAAAAGTTGTCACTTTCTGTCAATCAGACAGTTTTCTAAATGACCCCATCTTCCAGGCTATTAAACAGGCTATTTAACATCATCTGAACTTAAAATTGTATCGTGTTTGGAATACGTAAAGCTTCATCCGACCTCCGACCGAGCTTTTTCTCGGGAACCATTTATTATTGAATCACTTCCGTTTGCATTGGGTATCATATTTATGCTACTCTATCTGGCATTCAAATACAAAGATAATTTTGTTTTCTCAACTGTTACTTTTTACTTGTTCAGTGCAAACAATATGTTCCTAAACTGCTGGTAAGAGTCCTTGTAGTTAAAACATTAAACAGCAACATGTGCGCTTATTATAACGTATAGGTAACACAACCATGTAATATTACGCCTAATGTCGGTAAAATATTAAGCAAATCTCAAATATTGTGTAATGAAGTTTTATAACGTTCGAACGTATGACATGCTAATGCATGCACTTAATTTTTGAATTCTTCATTAATTGAAGCGGTATGTCAGAAACGTGTTAAGTTTCACTGGGTGTGTGGGAGGCATAGACAAAGTGCATATAGTCACTGTATAATTACAGCACAAAAGGCACTGTTAAAATAATGCCTGTTACAGAAATAAAGAAATAAATTTATAAATGTATATATATGTATATACATTTTTACTTGATCCACCAATTGACTCGTATCGCATGAGAATTAAACATCTTACATTCCCATGAATAATAATAACAAAACTCTTATAAATAATAAATTATATTCGCTCGTGTCTAGTTTCGATGAAACACTCTATTTGCATCTTTGTGTCCCTTTTAAACGCTTCACGATGAGACAAGTCCCCATAAAATGGAATACAAAGGCTGTTTCTTACTGGATAAACGTACATACTATTACTAAGATGACGTATTAATGACCGGGTACTGTGTGGTATAGAGTGTATATACTACTTTTTGGTAAGAGTGTTACTCGATTCAAATGTATTATCTACGTCCATGTTCCACTGCTGTATATGAACTGTTACTGACCTAAAATGGAACGATAAACGGCCTTTCTCTGCCGCAAGTAATCCTGACGAGTTAAGCTACATATAATTATGATAAATCCCTGTACATGTTAATTAAAAATATGTAGGTGGTGTGTTTGTGTTCAGTACCTGTAATTGTACATGTTGTTAAGCTGAATAGTCTCGCTTACTAAGTTATCCTATGAATTAATGTAAGCACACACTTGAGCGTACAATTAATATCAGGAGGACATTCATTGTTTTTATAAGACATAACTTGCTTCTAAAAAGACAGTTTAAATCCAGCATTTGACGCGCACACTGCGCATTCATTTCGAAAGAACCAATACATGTATTTTCAGCGTTATCGTACAAGATCAATCTAGATTATTAATGGCCGTTTGTTGGTTTATTTTAATTAAGACGGCTAAGAAGGAAGTGCATTGCTTTAAATAAGATTTTATTTTAATTAGTATTTATTTAGTAATTGCTAATCAGGCATCTCTTGGTTTTATATCACTTCATTAACCTATATGTATTTTCGTGTAATATAAGTAAATCGCCATAAATGAATGTTCATAAAATACAGGAATACGCTTGCCCGCTATCGGTAATGGTACAGTTGCTTTTTTATATTAAATGGAGTGTTGTATTTTAATTGCGATGAGTTTAAACAGAAACATTCGATCCGTTCACAAATAGTTGTCATTAATAATTGTAGCTAATTCAAACTAGTAATGCGGTTATATAAATATTCAAGTGAGAACAGAATAAGTATGCATTATGGTAAGACTTATATCTCATGCGATACACACTATGCATTCGGACATAGAATAGCAACTTTGTCTGTTTAAGTCCCAATAAGTAAGAATTATTGTATTGAAATATGCTACGTAAGCAGTAGCTCATAATGTGTAATCTGTAAAAAGATCCGAAAGCATAATTGATCTCTTGAAGAAACACTAAACAATGTAAGTATTTGAATACGAAACAGTAAACCATACAAAGACATGATTTACATTCATGTTAAATACAGCCGCCAGTACCGGTATATGTGTTCTCCCAGCTCAGAACGCAGATTACTGTCTGCAGAATTTATATAGAATGTACTGGTGTTATTTTTATATCTCTTATACGTGCTATTGAATAAAGGATTATATTCAATGTGGTCTTCTGCAATGTTGATGTGACACCAACATACTATTTCATGTTCTATCAATCTAAAAAAAAAGTGCCGGGGAAGTCAAAGATTGCTGAAACAAAATAACCAGGTACGCGAATTGTGTCGCTAAGAAGTCAATCGCTAAATTTTCGCGGAGTTTAATAAATATGATATATTAGGTCGCCCTTTCCTACGCCATATTGGACTCGTCGCATATCACATAATATTTAAAGTCACCCACCATAAAGTATCTACATGCAAATTAAAAACCCCAAATGTAGATCTATGCAAGAGTTATCGTAAACCAATTGTAGAAAGTTTGGAATCCCTACATTTATACAATGAACATATTTCGATTGGCGTTACATTTTTCCGCTACATTAATTATCGTACGAAATCTTTTTCAAGAGTGATTTTAAAAAAGTTTTGGAGACACAAAGTTTTATTAATATGTAATAAAACGGGATGAAAGAGTAATATCCAAAGGGTTTCTGCCATTCATATCTGCTAAAGATACAGAAGCTTTTGCAAATTTTATTGGATAAATGAAATCATACGTTCTCGTAATGTGTACGCTAATTTAGTATTACGTATAACCTGTTTGTATAGCATTAGAGAATAACACGATAACGACGTAGGTTGAACATTACCTTTGTTTTAAGTATTCATATCAATTAATTGCGCTTATTACTGTAACGTTTGTTTCGTAAGCCGTCTCATAAATACCGATTATAAAAATAACGCAAGAAAATATATGAAGCAAAGAATCATAAGGATAGAATTAGTTTATGCGATGTAAACTACGTAACACTGTTTGTCGTGCTTAAATAATATCAAAGATACTATATATCAGAACAGCTGCAATTTGACACTTTCAATTATATGTTCTTTTCCCTCCAAGTCTATTTATTTAATAAAAGTCCGTCAATTAGTCAGTCAGGAAAAAGGTAAGACTTGTTTGTTATAAATTCTACCATGTTAAATACTATAAATCGATGTCCTAACAATGAGTTAAACCACGTAAAGCGATCTCCATCACCATGGTTTGATGTTGCGCAGATTTGTTTATAACACACACTACTTATCCCTTAGCCTTCATAGAGGGCTACCACCATAACAAAAACCCTTCGTTTGACGTTATCGTCTTTAAGTATAATCCAAACAACTGTAAATGTATTGCTAAAATGAAATTTACGCAATGTATTTTCGCCTGACATGCGATTGATTATCTTGCTATTTCTACTTTGTGTATGTCGTTTTAATATTATGTAATACCATTTTAGTACAGTGAAATCTAAGAGTAAATTAAGTATAAAGTGTGTGTAAGCATTCACAATACATAGCCTTAACATGCATTTATAAAAATAATCTGTTCCAATACAAGAACATTACGATTTGCCAACAGGTTCTGTTAAATCATTCTGACAATAAACAATAAATGACAGGCGTCATATCCAAACAATAAGGAATATCTGGCATGTACACTACTACTCCAGAGGGCAAACCAGACAGACCGATTCAAACCAAGAAAACATCAATTCTCATATGAGAACCGATTCATGTAAATGTAATAGGTGTATCTTCTTGTGAACAATTAATGGAAGGTTAATATAGTTATATCGATGATTTATAACTGTGATTGAGTACTTAATTTTTAGTTTTAGGTACGATCACGTCTAGTATTGTTTTACTTGTGTCTCAATATAAACTGCTAAATGATTAGTATAATGTCCCTTCGGATAAAGTCTTCGGAGTTTCATTTATCCGATATTAGTATACAAGAAATCGAGGACCACATCACCAATACTGGTTGTTAAGCATTATACCGTTCACATATTTCTGATATGTGTAAGTTGCTAAATCTCTGTCAGAACGTATCACGCACATCTAGTTTACGTTATTGCTTTATAGTTTATCAGACCGAGATTCCATTTATATTATCTATCTGTCAATTTTGTCCATCACTGGGGAATCAAAATATTTGTTCTCCAACACTTTATTTGATTTTGCATCGATTTGTTTCTACTACATATGCTGTTACTGGTTTTTATAAATAGAGATGTCACTCATGAAAAATTAAACGGACAGCTATTCACTTCATACCTCATACTCTGTTTATGTAAGGTTTCCGAAAACAAAGTGTCGCATTAAGGTGAGATTTTGAACAGTTTGTTTATACGATTTAGATGTCAATATTCTATTTTCTCACTCTTTTACATACAAATAAATATGTCGAATGAAAGTCGAATAATAGTACATTAATAATAAACTGATGACGGTACCATAAATCAGATGTTGTGTACATCAGTAAAACTCATAATATTTTCTTCGCCGACACTGGCAAGTTTACTCGTATTCTTATATATTACATTAATTATTTTGTTCAGGTATCTAATGGGCAAACACTGCATTGTGTCTATTTTTCGTATGAACAAACCTGCTTGTCAAAGCGGGGATTTCACAATAGTGTTCATTTCCAATAAAATATTTTGAAAATCTGGCACTAAACCCGTTCCGACATGTACTACATCGCATCCTTATAATTATAACACAATCTGATGCCTCATACCAAATATCAAAGTTGTGTGGCATGATTTTCCCAAACTTACTAGACAACCCCAATATGATATTATATGTAAAATATGTCAACTGTTTGCCTTGTTGTTTTTAATTAAGATATCCCACTAGTGAAGTCCATATAAATCCAGCGATCCAACGGTCTGGTTCAGATTTGACCCCCAGGGACCTGATTTGAACAATTTATGTAGAGGACTGTAATACGATGTTACACACCAAATAGTATAACTCCAACAGTTTGAATTTCAGCGCCGCATACTTTAAAACCATGAACTGTACACATCTTTATGAATAACTTGACTTGTGGGGCGCGAACAATTTTGACAAAAGGGTCATGATTCGAACAATTCTTGAACATTACATCTATCTAATGTAAAATGCCAAATGTAAAGATCTGGGACATGCGTTTTCAGAGAAGATTTATTAATTATTACTTTGACCTCTATATTATTCATGTGATCCTGATAAACACACTTGATATTGACATTCTTATAATTAAAAAGCTACAAAAGGTTTCGAATTCCAACAATATCGGCTTCCCCGCGTTGAATGTTTGGCCGAAACAGAACACAAATAAAGGAGGTCCTAGCTTCGCAAGTTATCGTCTTGCATGATTTGATGTGTGTGGTGGGAAGTGACATGCAAGTAATTAAGTAGCCCCTTCATGTCAATCAAACCATGATCTCACTGAACCAATCTTATTAGTATATTTCAATTGATTGTAGAACCATTGTGGATCGACGGTTTGTTTAATTTGGAAATCTTTCAATTTCCGACCGGACTTTTTTACGAGTACTCCTTATAATTAAAAAAACATATTTATCATAACAAAATTGTGTTACCATTTACATTGTTAAATAAAAATAAATAATCTCAATCATCGTTGTAATGTATTGTCCAACTGTTATGTTTTAGTGCATATTTAATTGTTATTAGAGTGTATACATCGAAGTATGATATGTCTATTCTGTATCATAAGCAATGGTATGTGTCTTCCTAATCATGCTAATTTCCACATTGTAGTCAATCAACACTTTTGAAAGTTATGCATTCTTAATTGCGAAATTAATTCAATAAAACATGTTATATCATGATATGTTATATCTTTAATTGAAAGAATATGATATTAAGCAATACAATCTTAATGCAAAAAATTTAATAAATAACGTTAGCCGCAAGTTAGATTTTAGTAACTGACAATGACCCTTCTGGAATAAAAAGATAGAGGACAATAACTGTATACATAATGTTAACGATCCCGTGAAAGTTATTATGACGGATTGCGAGTGTAACACAAAACTCATATCTATTTCTACATACTATGATTAAATAAAGTACTATTACAAACCACTGTGGAAATAATGTTTGGATGAACATATATTTTCCATAAATGTCATATGCTGTTTATATATATAAAGGCAATTGTAATAACGAATTTATAATAATTAGAAAATAAAAACGGTATAGCTGGACAGAACGTCTATGATCGGCCTTTATTCTCATTCAAGTAATTGCGCAATTATGAGGTATTTAGTGTTACGTAATTGTTTAGATGGGACACAACAGTAATAGCTAGACTATCTGGATTTTTGGGACATAAATTCAGACGTTCTTGGTTTTGGTTTTTAACTGTAAAATATATATTAAAAAGCAGTGAACGAATCCTGAACATATGCCGATCGTGTGTTTGCCTGGCAAACTAGAAACACAAATAAATCGCACCGACCAGTCATTCGATTTTGTTAATCGTGTTTTTGGTAAGAATGTTTAGCGTTCGATACACGTGTTTTCAAAATATTAGTGTGGTTTTAATAATATTAAGATTGCTCGATCGAATAACAGTTAAACAGTAAATGGAAGTGCATATAATTGTGTTTTATTGTTAAAAGCATTGGGATAATGTTGTCATTTAGGTTAGCCACTAAGCGTGTAGTTTATTATATTTGTGTGACTCCTCTTAACACGGTGCCTATACCACGTGACTTTTTAGGATCTGTGTGGGGAAAAAAATGTCAACAAAAGCGCGACTCGGGTAACATTTTCAAGGTTTTCTTTTTAAATATTTCACCATTTTTAATGGGATAAAGTGGGGAGCCCGCTAATTCGTGAGAGTTTTATATATGTATCATGACTTTTGTTTAACAAATAAGTATTTTGTCAATAAAGTGCAACCGCGCGTTTTAACGGGTAGAAAAATGAATGATCAGTGTGGGGACTTTATATTACTTTGACACAGAATCATCACTTCTGATAACATTAAGCAATAAACGTTAAGTGCGGAGCTTATTATAATATATCACTGTGTATGCATTTTCAGGTTTCTGTTATATATTTATGAAAAACAGTTCAAGAAAACATTCTTATTGTAATATGATCTGTGTGGTATACGTTTTAAGAAGGATCTGTGTGGTATCCGTGCTCCCACAATTTACGGATAAATTGTTATAGTAACTACAATACATGTACTAAATATTTAATTTCAAAGATATAAATTACCTGATAATCGGACCTGGTCATAACACACATCTATATCGATACATATATATAAATACGGGAGTGATCTCGTAAAAAAACATCCCACAAATGAAGCGTACATATTGAAAACGTACCCAACTGTGGTCAAAACGTACCTCAAGACTTCTTAAAACTTATCCAGGGTAATGCGGCGTTGCATGTACATCGGCAAAATATTTTATACATCGGACATTCATTTTTTGTAATAGCGACCCGAATATTCGTTTGCCAGACACAAGTATATTATGTACAGGGGCAAATTTGTGTACTTTGTAAAATTATCGCCTTACCCACATAACACTTAGTGTTAGAGATGTAGATGAAATGAAACAACAGAGATGAGATATTCTCATGAAAGCAAACTGTTTTTGAAGCTTGAATATAGGCTTTTCGGGTACAGGTTTTGCATTTTATGGGTGAGAGTAAAAGTGCAAAATTGTCCGTATTGAATTCAAGTGGTGCATTTGATTTGGATCCGAGCAAGTCGTGTATAAACTTCGCTGTTCCAAGTGAAAATGTACTTAGAGTATTTGACCCGTATTGCCTAAAGAAAAAACATTTCAGATTACTTCCCACCAGGGCCCGTATTTACCAAACAATTCTTATACTTAAGACTAAGAATAAAAGATATTTTTAAATTTAAATATTCAAGAATTCCTTTAATTTTGAGTCAAACTTGGCATTAACCACCTCTATCTACATAATTCTTCATGTAGAACATTTTCGTAACGATAAAATTACCAGTGATAGCCGGTATATATTCAAACGCTTTTTTGAGCAGTCTGAAGTGTAAAGCTCTTTATTCCGTTATCATTAATTCTACTGGAAAATACATTCTGCGTGTCAATCAAACGCAACAGAATAAACTACTTGCGATCCGAATTGATGCCGAGCCTAAAAATAGCATCTTTATTTAAAGACAATTTTACAAACGTCACCGCCACTTTATTACTTCTGGCGCAATTCCGTAGGGTTTACTACGTTTAAATATAATTTAAAACGCACCGTTTCTTTAAATAACGGTATTAATCATTGTTTGACTACATTAGGGATATGGTTTATGTCTTCATTTACGTTTTATAAATAGCATTTATGATATCTCTCCCTTTCAACAAATCCCCTTAACTCTCAAGCTAAAAGTCTGCAAAATATAACAACTAGTTTGTTTAAAGACACACCCGAGATAAAACAATCGATTGACATACTATTTAAAATCACATTGGGATCGTTTTATAAGACGACACAGTATTACACTGCATTAAGGGCTATACATACGCTTGCATATTTACCGATGTTATAAAAATAACAATACTTGGGGTGATATGTTGGTATTTAAGACTTTTTTTATTTGTGAGCGAAGCTCACAAATAATGCAGACGCAATTTTGCAAATCAGTATGGCTTAGCTACGGTAGGGCCCGTAACCCATGACTGCCTGTGTGGATAACTGCAGTAAAATTTAGCGGACGACAATAACCACCTCATCTGCCTGTTCTCACTGGTACACTACATAGTGTGTATTTAACAGCTTGTAAGACAACGTTGGCCAGTGTAGTGTTTATCATTGAAATCTGTACATATTAGCTGCTTTCAGGGAAAACGGGGCTTAATGCATGTCAAATAAGATAAGCCTGTGCACACTGATTAGCTGTATCAATGATTTGAGAAAAAAAACACGTATCTCGACCTGTGCTTGAAAGACACACTCTTTATAAATGTGAATGGAATGTGGTCATTTCAAACTTGCGATATAAAAAAAGCTATAACATAATTTTGAAAACTCAGTTGCGTCTAAGATTATACAACAGCGAACAAATTCAGTGCCTTCAGCGCTTTGATTATATTAAGGTGGTATATAAGACACATAATTTAAGTCTACCATTTGATTCGGCTAAAATGTCGGACGTATGTCTGGCAGTAGTTTGCATTTTGTTATCATACCGATAAGATATTCGTATTTTGAAACATTCACATTTAAAAACAGTAATTGGTATTGACATTCATGTCAGTTCTGTAATGTTCAGAAGATATTGAAATCTGTGTCATATAATATTCCAAGTTGTGCATGTTGTAGCATCAGATACACAAAATGCGTTCATATAAGCGCATCCGCATTTACATAGTACATTTACATAGAATTGCAATGCTGCTGCAGCTTCTGGAGTTTCACTTCTTTATATTGTTTTCTAAATATGTGAACTTAAACGTATACGTTATACTTCAATACTAAAATATTACAATGATAAGTAGAATTTGAGGCGCGTTGCGGGAAATACGGCCTTAACGCACGTGTCGTTCCCTATTGTACAATATTGAACAGAATCGTTCAAAGAAAGATTACACTTTCTTCCTACTGTGGTGTGATGGGTAGGAGAGAAAACATTTAAACAAATCATGAAAAATCAGCTACGTGTCACACAGGATGATTCAGGGCACCCTCAGAGTGCCGTTGGTCCATTTTACTTGACGCAAACTTTTAAATGTATATATCGGTGTATTTTGTAATGCTTCAGGGGCCCCTCAGGGTGCAGTTAGCCCGTTTTATTTGACGCAAACATTTATATTTATATTTCGGTGTATTTTGTAAGCTCTGTCTTGTGTATCAAGTGTATCAAATGTTAAGATAAATTAATGAGAAATGTACAATATATGTAAATATGTTTACTTAGGCAAGAGCACATGCTCAGTTAATTACTAGTTAGTTTCACTTGAAAACAAGCTAGCTTTGAATGAAATCAAAGCGAAATTGACTTTTTGACATCGGTAAATATATATAAAACATAGCACTGACTGCAATGCTATTCAATATGTTGCCAAACTAATGTCTTAAATCGTTACGGTTCTACCATGCGAGAAAACAAGTTGTTTTTTCTGTCGACCACGCAATGTTCTCACTCAACTAATCTGTCCAATCGAATCTTAATATTTGTGGAATCAGGAATAGTTGTATGAGAATAACGTTATCTTTCAAATTCCGACTCAGTCTCCGCTTGGGTTATCTTGATTATTGAAGCCCATGCTCCAACCGACATTTCTAAAGCATTTACATTTGGGGTGATATATTTGTTATAGCTTATTTAAAACATGTTTTCGGTTAATAAATTATCTTTACTCATAAAAGGTAAATAAGTTCAAATTGCTTAAAATCCGCAACTAATGTATGTTTCTGAATCAACACTTTCACTTGTATAAGATGTTTGATCACTTACATATTGTCAGTAGCGAATTCAATGACAAGGGTGTTACAATATCATTTGTTGAAAATTATTTTACGTAGAAATATTTAATTATCAAATTATAATAAATTGCTTTTGATAAAACAACCAATAAAAACATGACTATGCAGCAATAAATTCTTATTATAAAAATGAATAATCATCAGTCCTTATCTATATATTTATTAATAAGGCAACAAGGGTTATATCAATGCCTTGTTTTGCAGTCGATGTGAAATGGATATCAGACCTCTGCGAGAATACTCTAAGCAACATATCTGCGAGAGCATTGACATTCTTTCAAGGTTGCGAAAGTACAATCGAAAATATCTAAAGCTATATCATGCACGAAAACATGTCGTCTCGTTCTGTAGATCACGCAATAATATCATTGTACCTGTATTTCCAGGTTTATTCCAAATATGTGTTGAATCAACATTGGTTAGTATTTGGATAATGTTCTCTATGTTGGTGGTTTTTTCTGACTAAATCTACCCTGTGGAATCTTTATTATTAAATCATATGTTTTAAAAGACATGTCAAAAGCATTTACATGTGGGGTGATATATCTGTTACAATATCGAATATTTAAACATCACCATCCGGTGAATGTTTTTCGAAGCTGCTTTTTTAGACGCGTAAAATTTTTTCACTAACAACTGGTAAATGACAGGAGTTTACTTTTTTTAAGTAAAATTTGTTCAACATTCGCAGTGTAATGCCTGTTTCTGCTTTTGAATTGTGTCCACATGTTAGTCCATGTTAACACTTTCGCCAAAAGTGGATGCTTGCCTGTTTTTGATGAATTCAAAAAATGGTACTATTGGGTCACATGTTGAAGAATATATGAAACAATGCAGTAGAGAGATTTAACTTTTAAGAAAATGATAAATTTGATTATTAAAGTGAATTTTCAATGGTCCCGCTGAAATATTGTAAGGTACCCCACCCTTAAGCACGGGTAATTACATTTCTGTTCATTTTCTTCTGTGCCCGTGTCAGGATGGCACTTTTAATAATGCAAAGAACACAGTCGCAAGGTTTCATAATCGAGGTTTAATCAATATTGGAAGTTATTCCAAACGCACCAGTTCTCGTATAAATAAAACATCATTTAACAGTATTATAAATTTAATAGCGCCGATTAACTTTCATCCTAAAGCTCTCTGGAGTTCCTGAATAAACGTTCATTGTTTAGGATTAAATAACTCTTACCATCTTGGGAATGNAAATGCATTGTGAAAATCAAATATGAAACACAATGATATTGTAGAGAAACGAAATACCCAGAGCATCATATAAAGCAAAACAATAACATTGCTCGTGTTAAGATCACTAATTTACTTTTTTTGTCATAGCGATTTTACATTTTGCATCTAGAAAACTACACAAAATATAACAAAAGTAATCCTATCTAGAGAAACACATAAATACACTATACAAGTGTACATGGTAAGTGTGTTGGAAAGATATGTTGCAAAAAACTATAGTACAATTGCTTTTTCTCTTGACATAAACGACATAGAGACACTTTTCGTGGTGCAGAAATTTCCCAGATTTTCGATAATAATCATTTGTTGAAACGCCATTGGGACACGGTGTACAGATATCTGTATAACAAACTATTATTTCTTGGACATTTTGATTTTGCTTAAATGTCATTTAAATTTGTTTAAACGGTCCATTCCAAATTGACCTGTTCTCCAGTCTATAGACAAATAGTAATACATAATTATACAACTATACAAGAAGGAAAAAATAGGACTAACATTATTATCAATACATCATCCAACCATTATATGTTTTCATCACTAAACGAAAATTTATAAATATTTTAAAAGTTCAGCTGTTTTAATATGCGATCCTTTTATAAAACATAGAATAAAATAAAAACGAATGTCAGATCTTTTTATCACATACTTTTTAACGACAGCGGCAAAAATACTGAGTATACAAAGTGATGCCAAAAGAAGTCCAACTTCCGATACCAAATATATAGGGTATAATTTATACTGACATAACGTTAAGAACATGTTGGCCTCATCCGAATTATTAACAGACAGCATATAAGAACGTCAAAGAAAAATTATTTTGATGGATTAAGTTGTTATTAACGCGAAGTATTATTACGACATTATTTTGCCAACATTATGTCATGACATTTGACGGTAAAAGATAAAACAGTAACTTAAGTATAATTTCAATAATGGTTGTACAGAATGGAAATTTTGTTTGGGGGGAAAGCTGCAGAAGTGTCTTCAGCATTTCACAGTATTGAATGGTTATATTGTGCATGTTACAAAATCAGTTAGCTAAATCAAGCTTGTCGCCGGCAGTTTTGATGTAACTTAATCATCAAACGACACTTCCTGGTTTTACATAGCACCTCTTGGTTTGCTATAATCAATGATCTTTTTGCAATCTTTAAACATAAATACACTTATAATTATCGTATACCTTTATTAAAACATTAGTACAATATGTTCATATTGATATCGTGTATAAAATGTATACATGATATCAATATAATATGATAATAATTATGTTTCATTAATAAAGGTCAGTGAAAAAACTCTAATGAAAATTGAATTGGAAATTACTGATAACACTTCGAACCATAACCTTTTTTACACATTATTAGGCAATCTGCAATCATACGTCATGCAATAGCAATACAAATGGGATGGAATGAATGATCGGATATCGCGAATTTTATGTTAAGATTTTAAAGTTGTTTCGCAAAGCCCAAAGCTTGTAAACTACATACCACATTTCATTGGAAGTACTCTTTATATTTACATCAACGGATTCCGCATATAACCTTTATATTTTGATAGTTTATAGTAATCGTCATAATTTGAAAGGGAAGCTATTACGAATGTTCATCTCTTACTTGTAGTATCTGGTAAGTGCAAATGAAGATAAGAATGGGATGTATTTGACGATACAAAATACTAATGGCTATATATGCGATCAAACGATTTCTTGACACATCACTTTGTTTTTTATCGTCTCTGCGCATGCCAAAATATAATCATATTAAATAGTTTACAAATAAATGCTGAATATATCGTATTATCTGTTAAGTGTTCTTTGAGCTTACCTTACAATGAATGCATATTGGCTACAGTTCGGTTATCATTTTTACCGCAATTTGAGTGAAACATAGATATTGAAGCAAATAATCAGTTGCTGACGTTGTGATAATGTTAAGTACTGTTAACGACTTGCAAATTACAATTGCTATAATTGCATTTAAGGGGTGTTGCGGTAGTTTATTTGACCGAGGATATATTTATGGCAACACCGATGCTATTATCAAAACCCAATAGTTTTGTT